>CM064487.1:72216911-72313592 GCA_032716605.1 Paralithodes platypus
GATTTCTACCTTTTTACCCAACCAGCGGGGGTGTGGGGGCAGCAGCCCCCACCCATAATACTAGGTTAGGTTAGGTAAGGTTGTTAGGTTAGGCTAATGTCTCTCTGAAACATTGTAAAGCCGTGTCACATCTAGATTGATAGACTTTTGTCAGAGGGGGGCGGAATTCCCTTATAATCCATTTCCGCATATTGCCACCTATACCACATCACTTACCTCGTTGTACCTTCCTGTTAAATACAATAATATTTTGTTTAGCTCGTATAGGCTAGGTGCAATTATAGAAATTTACCAAATCGAGTTACAAAACTTATCAAAACGGAATCTATGTGAGTATATTATAAGGATTCCATAGAGCTTCAGTTTCCCTAACAAATTATGTATAATAACGCTGAGAGTCTATTCGCGATAATTATCCTGGATATTTGTCTGTCTGCCCGAGGTCGGTGTTTGTTTTTCTGTCTGCCGGATGTTCGTACATGAATTCTGTCTGACCAATGTCCTTCATGTCTTTGATAGTGGAATATTGTAGTAATGTCTGCCAGATGTTTGAATGTAAAATTGTTTGTCAGATGTTTCAAACAGGTAGTAATGTCTGCCAGATGTTGGAATAAGGTACGAATGTCTGCCCGATGTTGGAATAGGTTAGGAATGTCTGTCAGATGTTGCAATCAGGTAATAATGTCTGCCAGATGTTGGAATAAGTTAGTAATGTCTGCCAGATGTTGGAATAAGGTATTAATGTCTGTCAGATGTTGCAATATGGTAGTAATGTCAGTCAGATGTTGGAATAAGGTAGTTATGTCTGTCAGATGTTGCAATATTATAGCAATGTCTGCCAGATATTGGAAAAAGGAAGTAATATCTGTCAGATGTTGGAATATTGTAGTAATGTCTGCCAGATGTTAGGATACTGTGGAAATGTCTGTCAGATGTTGCAATCAGGCAGTAATGTCTGCCAGAATTTGGAATAAGGTTAACGTCTGTCAGATGTTGGAATATGGTAGTAATGTCTGTCAAATGTTGTAATAATGTAGTAATGTCTGCCAGGTGTTGGAATAAGGTAGTATGTCTGTCAGATGTTGGAATAAGGTAGTAATGTTTGGCAGCTGTTGGAATAAGGTAGTAATGTCTGTCAGATGTTAGAATAAGGTGGTAATGTCTGTCAGTTGTCAGAAGAAGGTAGAAATGTCTGCCAGATGTTGGAATAAGGTAGAAATGTGCCAGATGTTGGTATATGGTAGTAAATAATGTCTGCCAGATGTTGGAATATGGTAGTAATGTCTGCCAGATGTTGGATTAAGGTAGCAATGTCTGTCAGATGTTGGAATATGGTAGTAATGTCTGTCAGATGTTGGAATAAAGTAGTAATGTCTGCCATATGTTGGAATATGGTAATAATGTCTGCCAAATGTTGGAATAAGGTAGTAATGTCTGTCAGATGTTGGAATATGGTAGTAATGTCTGCCAGATGTTGAATATGGTAGTAATTTCTGCCAAATGTTGGAATAAGGAGGTAATGTCTGCCAGATGTTGGAATATGGTAGTAATGTCTGTCAGATGTTGGAATAAGGAGGTAATGTGTGCCAAATGTTGGAATAAGGAAGTAATGTCTGCCAGATGTTGGAATAAGGTAGTAATGTCTGCCAGATGTTAGAATAATGTAGTAATGTCTGCCAGATGTTGCAATCAGGTAATAATTTCTGCCAGATGTTGGAATAAGGTAGTAATGTCTGCCAGATATTGGAATGAGGTAGTAATGTCTGTCAGATGTTGGAATAAGGAGGTAATGTCAGCCAGATGTTGAAATAAGGAAGTAATGTCTGCCAGATGTTGGAATAAGAAGGTAATGTCTGCCAGATGTTGAAATAAGGTATTAATATTAGCCATCTATCTATCTATCTATCTATTGCCTGACGCCGTGATCCCCGAAGGGGTGGCCACGAACGAACCGCCCCCATGCACCTCTGTCCCCAGTCAGTCGACGCCCCTCCCCCCAACCAGCACCGCCTTCGTTCATGTAGTTCCTCACTCCATCCTTCCACCTCATATTCGGTCTACCTCTCCCCCTCTGTCCCTCCACCTCGCTCTCGTACACCCTCTTAGTCATTCTCTCGCTTTCCCATACGTTCCATATGGCCGAACCATCTCAAGTTGTTCCTTTTCACACTTTCCAGCACATCTACCTCCACACCACACCTCCTTCTTACTTCCTCATTAGTCTGTCTATCCCTCCATGTAACTCCGCACGCACTCCTTAAGTAATTCATTTCCACTGCTCTCACTCTTGGTCTGAGTCTCTCAACCAACGTCCATGCTTAGCCATATGTTGAAATAATGTATTAATGTCTGCCAGATGTTGGCATCAGGTAGTAATGTCTCAGATGTTGGAATAAGGTAGTAGCCTAATGTCTGCCAGATGTTGGGATAAGGTAGTAATGTCTGCCAGATGTTGGAATAATGTATTAATGTCTGCCAGATGTTGGGATCAGGTAGTAATGTCTGCCAGATGTTGGAATACAGTAGTAATGTCTGCCAGATGTTGGAATATGGTAGTAATGTCTGCCAGATGTTGGAATAAGGTAGTAATGTCTGCCAAATGTTGCACTAAGGTACTAATTAATGTGTCTGTCAGATGTAGGAATAAGATAGTAATGTTTGCCAGATCTTGGGATCAGGTAGTAATGTCTGTCAGATTTTGGAATATAGTAGCAATGTCTGTCAGATGTTAGAATATGGTAGTAATGTCGGTCAGATGTTGCAATAAGGTAGTAATGTCTGCCAGATGTTGCAATAAAGTAGTAATGTTTGTCAGATGTTGCAATCGGACAGTAATGTCAGGCAGATGTTGGAATAAAGTAGTAATGTCTGTCAGATGTTGGAATATTTTAGAAATGTCTGTCAGATGTTGCAATCGGGCAGTAATGTCTGCCAGGTTTTGGAATAAGGTAGTAATGTCTGCCAGATGTTGGAATAAAGTAGTAACGTCTGTCAGATGTTGCAATCGGGCAGTAATGTCTGCCAGATGTTGTAATAAAGTAGTAATGTCTGCCAGATGTTGTAATAAAGTAGTAATGTCTGTCAGATGTTGGATTATTTTTGAAATGTCTGTCAGATGTTGCAATCGGGCAGTAATTTTCAGCAGTTGTTGGAATAAGGTAGGAATGTATGCCAGATGTTGGAATATGGTAGTAATGTCTCAGATGTCGGAATAAGGTAGGAATGTCTGCCAGATGTTGGAATAAAGTAGTAATGTCTGTCAGATGTTGGAATATGGTAGTAATGTCTGTCAGATGTCGGAATAAGGTAGGAATGTCTGCCAGATGTTGCAATAAAGTAGTAATGTCTGTCAGATGTTGGAATATTTTAGAAATGTCTCTCAGATGTTGCAATCGGGCAGTAATTTTTGGCAGTTGATGGAATAAGGTAGGAATGTCTGCCAGATGTTGGGATCAGGTAGTAATGTCTGTCAGATGTTGGAATAAGGTAGTAGCCGAATGTCTGCCAGATGTTGGGATCAGGTAGTAATGTCTGCCAGATGTTGGAATAATGTATTAATGTCTGCCAGATGTTGGGATCAGGTAGTAATGTCTGCCAGATGTTGGAATATGGTAGTAATGTCTGCCAGATGTTGGAATAAGGTAGCAATGTCTGCCAGATGTTGGAATACAGTAGTAATGTCTGCCAGATGTTGGAATAAGGTAGAATGTCTGCCAGATGTTGGAATAAGGTAGTAATGTCTGTAAGATGTTGGAATAAGATAGTAATTTTTGGCAGTTGTTGGAATAAGGTAGGAATGTCTGCCAGATGTTGGAATATGGTAGTAATGTCTGTCAGATGTCAGAAAAAGGTAGTAATGTTTGAGAGATGTTGGAATACAGTAGTAATGTCTGCCAGATGTTGGAATAAGGTAGTAATGTCTGCCAGATGTGGGAATAAGGTAGTAATGTCTGCCAGATGTTGGAATACAGTAGCAATGTCTGCCAAATGTTGCACTAAGGTACTATTTAATGTGTCTGTCAGATGTAGGAATAAGATAATTAAAATGCCCCAGAACGAGAAGCCCACCACAGAAGCCACGAACGAACACCACACAGAAACACCAAAGGAAAGGTCCACAGAACGAAAGGACCAGCTGACCGAGCCAGCCATTTCAAACAGGCCCAAGCCCGCAGGGCTAAGCAGCTCCAGGCTGCACCCCTTTACCTTTTCTAAACTGACCATTTTCCACACCTCACGTACACTAACCCCCTCGTGTCCTACACTCCTAACTACAAAGATGATGAACAGGAATATACATTCATATTAAAAACACCCATGCCCTGTCCCGACGTTGAGCCAATGCCAACACATCAGACAGCCATAATTATATCTATGTATGTTCTTGCATCCGAGAAGTAGATGTTATATATCTTAGAAGTTAAAACACCCACGCTTGTCCCTAGACCTCGTATATCAATTTCCATGACGAGTATAGATATATGTAACCCGTGCTCAGTCGCCCCTTGCATTGTTCCTCTAGTAACTAAGTCTATAATATTAACTGCCACCAGCATTGATGCGACATAGCGGCACTGTCCTTGTGTCGTATTGTGCCAAGTACAGATCAACCAGGTTTCATCACCTTATTAGGACGACGACTATAATGTCATCGTTCATCGATGTATGCAATCCTTAGGTTAAGTATTTTTATCCGCCATTGTGTTCACCTTTTTCCATTTACTTTCCACAATTGTCATACGTCTTCCCCTTGCCTCCTTCGTATCCACAGTCCACACTACGCCAATTTACTTCGTGTCTTACACCTCTTACCCCAACCAGAGATTGTATAAGGTAACCTGGTTACCAGTATCTGTCATAAGTACCCCGAAACAATAACTAAGTACCCCTACGAACTGCCGCTGTTGTTGGTATATTTATATTTAATAGAAAACGCAGTTCCCAGGGCCAACTAATAGTATCCATAACCCCTCGGACTGATCACATAACTCTATCTTTTCCAGACTCATATACCACCCCATAGTTGCATTCCCCGGTAGCATTTGGCTAACGTATTCTACTGCCTTTTCAAACTTCCATATCAATTGTAGCCTAATGCCACCCCTACGCCCAGGGACCTTAGGGGCAAAATTTCCCTGTAGCCCTTGAACTCTCCCCCCCTCTCATTAAGACACCCGCGCTTCTCGACTCTTGTCCGACCTAGCCTCTCCCTCATACCTCTTGAAGATCCTTGAATTGTCCGTTGCTAACGCTCTCCAACCTTTTATATATACTCCTATCCAGCCTACCTTCACTTAGTAGGCCAGAACAACATTAGAACTTTACTGGGAGGTTTGACGTACCTCCCAACCTACCAAATAGGAAAACCTACTATTTGGTAGTAGTCTTGGAAAATCCAACGTCAAGGCTATTAACCTAATTGCAATGACGACTTGTCTATTTTGACTGCTATGTCGTCATTCCAACCGCGGTTAAAAAGAAAACGTCTAGAGTCTACTCCTTATCTTGCTCTAGGAGACGTTGTACATTAACCAAAAAAAAAAACCGAAGGTGAAAAATGCATAGAAGAGAAGAAAAAGGGGTTTACCTTAGTTACCGCTTAAGGCCCATCCTGTGTTCCGTCATGTGCAGATCCCTGTCGAATGTGCGCATGAGCGACCCTCTCTTGTCATCACATCTCACGTCAGCAGAAGAACGCGGAAGGGCAGGGGTCCGGCGCGAGGGAGGGTATTATGTACGTTGGATTTTCCAAGACTACTACCAAATAGTAGGTTTTCTTATTTGGTAGGTTGGGAGGTACGTCAAACCTCCCAATTTGTTAGTAGTATTGGCAAATCCAACGTCAAGGCTGCATAACAAATAGGAGGAGGACATCCAAGCCCAACCTACCAAAAAAAACAATGCATAAAACAAAAGTATGAATGACAAAGACACAATTTAAACAAGAGAGTTTAATAAAAGAGTGAAAAACTGAGGAGTAGCTAAAAAGAACAGTTTTAACACATGCCCGTCATTCATAGTAATGCAAAAACATAGACTTGTCTGAAACCAAAAAGGTACTGTACCCAAAATCCCTTTTCCTCAAAAACCAACAAAAACACTGAACACAAGAACAAAACACAATTTTCAATGTGGCAAAAACACATGTACTGGAACAATACATAATCCCAAACTTGCAATCCAGTGTTGCAAACCCGTACACCCCCCCCCCCCCCCTCCCCTTTGTCAAATAAAACGAAGGAAAAGAACGATGGACAAGGGGGGAAGACCAGGGATCTTCGCCAGAGCACCAGGAAACACGACCCCCGAGAGCAATCACCGGCCGAGGGGGTCGAACACTGGACATGGAGAGGTAGGAGGAGATGAAGGAATTGATAGAAGACCCACAAAACCGCTGAGGCGATGGCAGGTAAGGATCGACGTGGCAGGAACCGGAAGGAGGCAGCAAAGGATCTGACATCGTGCGCAGAACCCCTACAAACAGGGTGACGGGCACGAACGGTCCGACAAACGTGGCGGCCCATCTGCACCTGCGAGAGCCTCCCACCTGTCCGAGGAGACACCCACACAGCAGTACCCGAAGGCGGCGCCACAGACGCAACAGAGGAGTGCAAGGCTGACACCGGGCACAACACATGGCGAGGATGCCCACGCCGTAAAGCCTGGACGGCGAAAGGCTGGAAAGCGGGGGCCTCCCTCCCATGCGTGATAACAAAAGGAGGGGAGGAGGCGAACGAGACGCCATGCAAGGACGGGGAGAATCGCACGCAGTCCCGGGGCCGTGACAATGCCGCTAGTGCAGACACCCGATACCCAGTGGCCAGAGCGACAAGGAAGAGTGGATGCCCGAGCAACGGAACCGGCGTAGCGGCCCTTGTATACGGGGGTGAAGCCAGAAGGACCAGAGCCCGCCCCAGATCCCACTGCGGAGGGACCTGGCGCAGAGGCGGTCGATCCCGGAAGGCAGCCGTCAGGAAGGAATCCAGCTCCCGTGGCGGAACGACCAGCCCAACGACGGACCCAAAGACCCCCCGGACGGCAGACAAGTGGGTACGTATAGCGTCGACTTGAAAGTGACGTGTACGGAAGAGGTGAAACAAGGAACGTAGGACGAGGGAAGGAGAGCCAACTGGCAGGCGAGTGGCCTGTAGCCACCTAGTAAAAGACCCTCCAGCGGGACCCGTAAGTCCCCCAAGGAGAAGACGGCCAGGAACGCTGCAGGAAGTCAGTCAGGGCCCGGCCGGGGACCGGGAGCCACCGTGCCTCATGAACAAGCACGATGCGAAGGCCAACGATGTCCGCAGGTCCCCAACCTAGCCCAAGTGGAAGCCGGAGACAGGTAGAGGGACCGGACTCGGGCACCACCGCGGCAACCGGGCGGACCAAGCCCGTGCCGGCCACAGAGGCGCGAGGAGCCAGACGCAACCGTGGTACAGCCGCAGCCTCGCGAGGACTGGGCACATCAACAGCGCGTCTGGTGGCGGAAAGATGTATATCGACCGCCACCTGTACCAGGCTACCATGAAAGCGTCCGGACCCCCCCCCCGGAGCGCGAGGCCGGAGGGAGAGGTCCAGAGGCAACTGGTGCGGCACCCCCGATGCGAACAAGGCGACCTCCGGAACACCTCAGGAAGCCGCGAGGTCGGCGAACATAGTCCGTTTCATCGCCCATTCTACAAGAACGCCCTGCCCTCTCGACAGGGCGCGCGGCCACAGGGTGGCAGGCCCGGGCAGGGAGGAGGCATGCAAGGAGAAGGGGTGTCGGTCCGCGAGGAAGAACAACTCCACCGAGACCCCCAATAGAGTCAACGACCTGGAGGACCCCCGCATAAGGAAACAGGGGATAGCTTGTCTGAGTGTCCAACCCGAAGGCCACCGACTTACCCCGAAGGGCCAGCGCGTGGTCCCGCAGGAAGAACAAAGGAACCAACAGTCCGAGGGCATAGACGGGTAAGGGGAGGGAGACACACCCATCTGCCGGGAAGTGGACGTCCCAGGTTCGATTGGGAACCTCACCCAACCTCGCTCGACGTATCTGTGGCTACCCAGACCGTCGGCGGGGGGGCGGTCCAGAGCACAGCCGCAGAGAGCGAGCCCCGAGCAACCCAGCGACCAAAGCGTTTGCGAACGGTACGCGGGAGCGGCAGGAGCCGATCCATAGGGGCAACGGAAACACCGCGGTGCCCATGAGGAGGAGGCGGCGTAGCCAGAGGCTCCCTAAGGGAAGGGGCAGAGCGGCCCAATGCAGCGAACCCACGAACGAGTCCCAGAGCCACCCCGGGAGGGAGACTGAGTGCAACACGGCGAAGACCTTCCACCGAAGGTGCACCGCGGCCGGCAGACCCCGGGTCACCGTAGCGCCGGACAAAACCCATGCGAGACCGACCCATGGCACGACACGCGACGGGGTCAAGCGTGACTTGGGAACATCGAAGGGGAACCCTAACCGTGCGATGTTGCGAACGACTGTGAGGGCGTCGCCAATGCACAGTCCTATGGCTTCGGAAACTACCAACCAATCGGCCAAGGAAAACAGGATCTGGAGCCCGCTCCTGAGGAGAGGACCCAGAGCCTGCCCCACCAGTGCGGAGAAGATCCGCGGCGCGATGTGGAGACCGAAGGGAAGGCCGTCGAACAGGAACACATGATCGGAAGTCCGAACGGCCAAGAATCGCTGGAAGCGAGGATGGAGAGGAACGAGCCAAGACGCATCCTGGAGGGCCAGCGACACTACCCACGACAGAGGGCACAGGGCCAGGCGTACCAGGGGTACCGGCAGCATCCGAAACCGTGTGTGCACGATGTGCCCGTTGAGGGCCGACAGATCCACCACCGGTCGCATCGCGTCGCAGTTCGTCGACGGTACCAGAAAGACACGGGAGAGGAAAACCGGGCGACCGGCGGTCAACTCCCTCGACGCTACCCAGCTCGGGCATGGAAGGGAACACGTGGGCCACCTCTGAAGAGATGGGCCGGCGTCGGTGACAAGAGCGGAGTGGGGGTCTGGACGTCCACCTCCAGGTGAGACCCCTCCGCGCAACCCGCCGCCCCCAACGTCCCTCGCGGCTACCGAGGGGCGCAAGGGCGAAAACAACCCTAGGGCGCACCCGAGAGGAGGGGAGCGACCCGGTCGGCCAGGCGAGAAGGAGAACAAGGAGGCCGACCCAGAGAACTACACATTGTGTTGACGTGGAGGTACCCCCGGTACGGGCCGTGCGGGCATGAGCGCCACGTTGACCTCCTCTACCCCACCCCCCAACCTCGTCGAAAAGGGCGGGCCACCCCAACCCCAGGCCAGCGCAGGGCTGACCCCGTCGAAGGGCGGCCGGAAGTGGAAGGCCGGCCAGCCCCGACACGGCGCGGATGAAAGGGGCAAGAACAGAAGTGCGAGGCGGAACCGACGCACTGGCCTGCAACGTCCCAGTCCTGCGCCCGTGCAAGGCGGCAGCACTTGCAGCAGCACCCCGAAGAGGACCGGCCGAAGGACGGGACTGAGTAGACCCCGCGCGCGACACAGCGCGTCGGTGCGTGAACGTAAGCAGGGTCCCGCAACGACACAGCGCGTCATCGCGTGTCGGAAGCAGGGGCCGCCGACAGAGAAGCGTAGCATTCCCAAGCATCCTGCTTAAAAAAAAACGACGTATATAGCGCAGAGTACAACAAACCCTGACGAATATCCAAGGGGGCCGGCCGGCAGAACGAGGACCGTACCTTCGGGCGTCGCCGAGTTGCCGCGCACAAAACCGCCTTCAGCTCGGGAACCAAAGACACCGCGAGCCGAAGGTGGACCCGCTGAACGCGGTCCAAACCCTCGCGAAGATCGCCTGGCGCAGACGCCCCGAAAAGCCGCAGGTGGTGAACAGACGTCTGGAGGGAACCTAAAGACAAGACAATAAGTCCGTCACCCTCTGTCGCAAGGGAAAAACCTTGGCGACAGAGGGCTGATCCGGGTGAGAGAAGAACGGGGTAGCAATAGAACAAAGTTCAAGAACGGGCACGCTCATCCAGGACCAGAACGCGCCGTCCAACCCGCCGACAGACACAAGAGGAGGCAAAATCAGTGATGACTCCGGGGGAGGGACTGAAGGAGAGCCGTCGACGGATCGGCGTGTGAAGTCGAAGGCCTCAACAAACCAGGCCTCCAATGGGAGATGGTGACCGAGCATGATGGCTAAGCCAGGCGTACCGGCGTCGCACAAACCTGTCCCATAGGAGGACAGACCCGTCAACACAGCCAGGGACTGAACAGCCGGAAGGATGTCAGGGCGGCTGAAGTCTGACCAGAGCGTAGGCCTGCAGAAGGGAGGGGGACCGTAGCAGGGGTAGGTAGGGTGAGGCGCTGAGGGTGAGTCACCGCCAAGAAGCGCGAGAAGAGGGAGTCTTCCATCGACTCCAAGCACCAGTCGAAGCGTGACACAACCCAGCCCTGCATAGCCGACAATAGATCCGAGAGAGGCGACCCCCCCCCCCCCCAGATTGGTCGGCCCGCAGGGGCGAGCGTGAGCGGGAGCGTGAGCGGGAGCGAGACGCACGACACGAACCAGCAGCGTCGCGGCCCAAGGAAGGCGAGCGACGACGGTTGTGTCGCCGTTGAGGGACTCGTCCCCGATCACGAACGGCCGAGGGGGAAACAGCACCACCCCCCTCTTCCAGCGACACGTCAGCTCCTGAGAAAGGGGACCCCGAAACCTCGCGAAACCCCGCCGAGGCAAGAGGAGGGGTACCCCCCTGGCGAGACGGTAAGTGAAGGTCAGGAAGAGAAGAATGCGGAGGAGCAGGACGACGGGAGTGGGAAGGCTGGCCGGGTGAAAGGAGGCCAGAAGGAGCCGCGGGGGGAAACAGAGCAAAGGATCCCCGGGGCTGAGAGAACGGGGCGGCCCGACACCGAGGCGGAGGAGGGAGGGACCTCCACCGTGGGACGAGACCGTGAAGGAAGAATAGGCACTGAAGCAGGTGAAGTAGGAGAAGCAACGACATCCAGGCGGACCCTCCTGGACAGTGTAGGAGGAGGGAGCAGAGGGCCAGCTACAGCATGAACAACCGCACGCGGAGAGGACAACGTAAGAGGAAGTCGTCTGGGCTGGGGAAGCGGGCGGAAGGGAGTAGAGCCCCAATCCGTAGAGGCCAGGGGAGGGCGCACAGGGGCAGAGCCGCTAACCCCGGCCTCAGGGCGAGAACCATGACGAGGGCGATGGGTGTCGTCAAGGCGATCAGGAGGACGACGAGGGGCAGTAGAGGACGACGAGGCGAGCGAGAGCGTGGACGGAGCTGGGGAACCCCCCGACGATGGGACGACCGGCTGCGGGACCCAGGGGAGAGGGCCCGAGCAGGGAGAGGGCCAGGTGAACAGCCTTCAGTCGGGTCAGGATACCCAGGGCGACGCGGATCCGGTCGGCAACAAAGGCCGTGGAACGGTGGTCCACAGTCCTAATGTGGCGGGAGACCATCGTCCACACCGACGGAAGGGAAGCAGAGGCCACAGCCGCCGCCGAGGAACCAGGGCCATGGTGCAGCACATCCACCAGGGCCAGACACGTGCCACACAGAGCAGGGAGGTAGGCCGTAGAGGACACACAGAGCGAGTGGCGCAAGCAGGACTTGTGGCTCTCCAAGCACGGGCAGCGACAACCAAGGCGAAAACAAGGCAGCCTACCTGCACTAGAAGAACACACACCATAATCAGCACGTCGAAGGAGTAAGTGGAGAGAATGTCCAAGAAGAACCAGGGAGGGAGCATGGGGAAACAGGAACACACATGCAAACAGGTATCCGTACTCACCCTAAACTGGGAGCACAGAGGTAGGTGAGGAGGGCGGCCGAGGCGGAAGAGCACTAGCAGAACCTGCAAAGATGGAGAATGGGAGGTTTGACGTACCTCCCAACCTACTACCAAATAGGAAAACCTACTATTTGGTAGTAGTCTTGGAAAATCCAACGTCAAGGCTATTAACCTAATTGCAATGACGACTTGTCTATTTTGACTGCTATGTCGTCATTCCAACCGCGGTTAAAAAGAAAACGTCTAGAGTCTACTCCTTATCTTGCTCTATGAGACGTTGTACATTAACCAAAACTACCACCGAAGGTGAAAAAAGTATAGAA
Organism: Paralithodes platypus; assembly: GCA_032716605.1. NCBI lineage: Eukaryota > Metazoa > Arthropoda > Malacostraca > Decapoda > Lithodidae > Paralithodes > Paralithodes platypus. Next base: position 72,229,014 of record CM064487.1, read on the forward strand.
GAGAAGAAAAAGGGGTTTACCTTAGTTACCGCTCAAGGCCCATCCCGTGTTCCGTCATGCGCCGATCCCTGTCGAACGTGCGCATGAGCGACCCTCTCTTGTTATCACATCTCACGTCAGCAGAAGAACGCGGATGGGCAGGAGGTCGGCGTGAGGGAGGGTATTATGTACGTTGGATTTTCCAAGACTACTACCAAATAGTAGGTTTTCCTATTTGGTAGGTTGGGAGGTACGTCAAACCTCCCAATTTGTTAGTAGTCTTGGCAAATCCAACGTCAAGGCTGCATAACAAATAGGAGGAGGACATCCAAGCCCAACATACCAAAAAAACCAATGCATAAGACAAAATTATGAATGACAAAGAAACACAATTTAAACAAGAGAGTTTAATAAAAGAGTGAAAAACTGAGGAGTAGCTAAAAAGAGCAGTTTTAACACGTGCCCGTCATTCATAGTAATGCAAAATCATAGACTTGTCTTAAAGTACGGTACACAAAATCCCTTTTCTTCCAAAATGAACAAAAACACGGATCACATAAACAAAACACAATTTTCAATAAGGCAAAAACACTTATGTACTGTATACATATAACATAATCCCAAACTTGCAATCCAGTGTTGCAAACCCGTACTTCCCTCCCCCCCTTTTCTAAAGAAAACAAAGTTAAAGAAAGAGTGACTAGGGGGGAAGACCAGGCAACTGCGCGAGAGCCCTAGGAAACACGACTCCCGAGAGCTATCACAGGCCGAGGGGGTCTAACAATGGACATGGAGAGGTAGGAGGAGACGAAGGTATGGACAGAAGACCACAAACCCGCCGAGGCGACGTCAGGCAACGAACGAGTCTGCAGGAACCGTAAGGAGGCAGCAAAGGATCGCACATCGTGCGCAGAACCCCGACAAGCAGGGTTACTGGCACGAATGACCCGACAAATGTGGCGTCCTATCTGTACCTTCTGAGAGCCTCCCACCAGTCCGAGGAGACACCCACACAGCAGTACCCGAAGTCGGAGCCACAGACTCAACATAGGAGTGCAAGGCCTGCACCGGCCACAACACATGGTGTGTATGCCCACGCTTTAATGCCTGGATGGTGAAATGCTTGAAAACGTGGGTCTCTCTCTCATTCTTGGCAACAAAATGAGGGGAGGGGGCTAACGTGACGAAATTCAAGGACGGGGAGAACGCGCATGCATTCCTGGGACCGCGACATGGCAGCTAGTTCAGATACCCTATCCCCAGTGGCCAGAGCGACAAGGAAGAGTGTACGCTCCAGCAACTGAACCGGTGTAGTATCCCGTGTATATGTGTGTGAAGCCAGAAGGTCCAGAGCACGCCCCAGATCCCACTGAGGAGGGATCTGGCGCGGAGGCGGTCCGTCCCTGAGGGCAGCCTTCATGAAGGGATCCAGCTCCTTCGGTGGAACGACCAGCCCAGTGACGGACTCAAAGAACCTCCCGGATGGCAGACAAGTGGTTACGTATAGTGTTGACTTGAAAGCGACGTGTACGGAAGAGGTGAAACAAGTAGTGTAGGACTAGGGAAGGAGAGCTAACAGTCTGGCGAGTGTCCTGTATCCACCTAGTAAAAGACCTCCAGTGGGACTCGTAAGTCCCCCAAGTCGAAGACGTCCATGAACGCTTCAGGAAGTCAGTCAGGTCCCGTCCGTGGACTGGGAGCCACCGTGCCCTCACGAACATCCACGATGCGAAGGCCAACGAGGTCCGCAGGTCGCCAACCTGGCTCAAGTGGATGTCTGAGAGAGGGAGAGGGACCGGAGTCGGGCACCACCGCTTCAACTGGGAGTACCAAGCCTGGTCTGGCCACAGAGGCGCTATTAGCCAGACTCTGCCGCGGTACAGCCGCAGCCTCGCGAGGACTTTGCACATCAACAGTGCGTCTGGTGCGGAAATATGTATATCGACTGCCACCTGTTCCAGTCTTCCATGAAAGCGTCCGGACCCCCCTCCGGAGTGCGGGTCCGGAGGGATAGGTACTGAGGCAACTTGCGCGTCTCCTTCGATGCGAACAAGTCGACCTCCCGAACACCCCAGGAAGCTGCGAGGTCGTCGAATACAGTCTGTTTCATTGCCCATTCTACAAGAACGCCCTGTCCTCGCGACAGGGCGTCCGCTCCACAGGTTGGCAGTCCCGTGCAGGTAGGAGGCGTGCAGGGAGATGTTGTGTCGGTTCGCGAGGAAGAACAACTTCTCTGAGATCCCCAACAGAGTCAAAGACCTGGAGGACCCCTGCTTTTGGATACAGTGGACAGCTGTCTGATTGTCCATCCTGAAGGCCACCGACTTTCCCCGAAGGGCCAGCGCGTGGTCCCTCAGGAAGAACAAGGGAACCAACAGTTTCGAGGGCATTGATGTGTAGGTGTGTGTGTCCCACCCATCTGCCGTTATTTTGATGTCCCAGGTTGGATTGGTAACCCCACCCTACCTCGCTCGACGCATCTGTATCCACCCAGATCGTTGCGGGGGGGCGGTCCAGGGCACAGCCGCAGAGAGCGTGCCCCGAGCAACCCAGTGTTCCTAAGTGTCTGTGAATGGTACGCGGGATCGGCATGAGCCGATCCATAGGGGCCAACGGAAACACCTTGTTGCCCATGAGTATTAGGCGGCGCAGCCTGAGCCTCCCTAAGGGAATGGTCAGGCGGGCCCAATTCAGTGAACCCACTAACGAGTCCCAGATCCTCCTCGTGAGGGAGACCGAGTGCAACACGGCGAAGACCTTCCTGCGAAGTTTCACCGCGTTTGGCTGACTCTGGGTCACTGTAGCGTTGGTCAGATCCCATTCGAGACCTACCCACGTCACGACACGCGACGGGGTCAGGCGTGACTTGGGAATATTGATTTTGAACCCTAACTGTGTGATGTGTTGAACTACTGTGAGGGTGTCGTGGACGCACTGTTCGAGGGTGTCTGAAACTATCAACCAGTCGTCCAAGTAAAACAGGATCTGGAGGCCGCCCCTGATGAGAGGATCCAGAGCCTGCTTTACCAGTTTCGAGAAGATCCGCGGCGCGATGTTGAGACCGAAGGGAAGTCTGTTGAACATGAACACACGATCGGAAGTCTGAACGGCCAAGAATCGCTGGAAACGAGGATGGATAGGAACGTGCCAATACGCATCCTTGAGGTCCAGCGACACTACCCACGACAGAGGTCGCAGGGCCAGTCGTACCTGGTGCACCGTCAGCATCCGAAACCGTGTGTTCACGATGTGCCCGTTGAGGGCCGACAGATCCACCACCGGTCGCATTACGTCGCAGTCCTTCTTTGGGACCAGAAATACACGGGAGAGGAGAAAACCGGTTGACCGGCTTTCACCTCCTTGACGATTCCCTGCTCGTGCATGGACGTTATCACGTCGGCCACCTCCGAAGAGACGGGCCGGCTTCGTTGACAAGAGCTGAGTGGGGGTCTGGACTTCCATCTCCAGGTTAGACCCCTCCGTGAAATCTTCCGCCCCCACGTCCCTCGCGGCCAGCGAGGGGCGCAAGGGCGAAAACAACCTGTGGTAGCCCCCGAGATGAGGTGAGCGACCCTTTCGGCTAGGCGAGGAGGAGAACAAGGAGGAGACCGACCCGGAGAACCTATACATTTTTTGACGTGGAGGGTCCCCCGGTACGGTCCTTGCGGTCATAAGCGCCATGTTGACCTCCTCTACCCCCCCACCTCGTCGAAAAGGGCATGTCACCCCATCCCCTGTCCATCGCGCGTCTGACCCCGTCGAAGTGCGGCCGGAAGTGGAAGGCTGGCCAGCCCCTTCTCGGCGGGGATGAAAGGGAGCAAGAACAGAAGTGCGAGGCGGAACCGACGCTCTGGCCGGCAACTTCCCTTTCCTGCGCCCTTTCTTGGCGGCAGCACTGGCGGCAGCACCCCGAAGAGGACCGTCAGAAGGACGGGACTGAGAAGACCCTGGTCGCGACACAGCGCGTCATTGCGTGTCGTAAGCAGGGTCCGCCAACAGAAAAGCGTAGCGTTCCCAAGCATCCTGCGCAAAAAGCCCCGATGTATAGAGCTCAGAGCACAACAAACCCTGACGAATATCCAAGGGGGCTTTCCGGTAGAACGAGGACCTTACCGTCTGGCGTTGTCGAGTTGCCTCGCACAAAACCGCCTTCAGCTCGGGAACCAAAGACACCGCGAGGTGAAGGTGGATCCGCCGAACGTGGTCCAAACCCTCGCGAAGATCGCCCGGTGCAGTCGCCTCGATAAGCCTCAGGTGGTGAACAGACAAGATAATAAGTTCTCCACCCTCTGTCGCAAGGTAAAATCCCTGTCGACAGAGGACTTATCTGGGTGAGAGAAGAACGGGTTAGCAATAGAACAAATTTCAAGTTTGGGCGCGCTGATCCAGAACCAGAACTTGCCGTCCAATCCGCCGACAGATACAAGAGGAGGCAAAAGCAGTGATGACTCCGGGGGAGGGACTGAAGTAGATCTGTCGACGGAACGGTTGGCGAATTCTAAGGCCTCAGCAAACCAGGCCTCCAATGGGAGTGGGTTATCGAGCACGACGGCTAAGCCAGGCTTACCGTCGTCGCACAAACCCGTCCCATAGGAGGACAGTCCCGTCAACACAGCCAGGGACTGAACATCCTGAAGGATGTCCTGGCGGCTGAAGTCTGACCAGAGCTTAGTCCGAGGAGCAGACGGGGGCTTGGGCTTCACCGAAAAGTACTGAAGGTCAGTCCTCGTTGGTTAAGCCCGCACCTCCACGTCGGCCACCTGACCATCCACCCTGATCGCCCTGAACTGCATCTTATCATTAATTTGGACCGACCAGTCCGAAGGTAAAGCCCTCTCACCTGACGGGAAGTCGGTAGCACGCTCCGGGTGGGAGGCCTGCACCCCCTTCCAAACAGCCAAGGAGCCATAGAGGAGCGGCATAGTCCGCGACGGGACCTTGGCCTTCTGGATGGGGGGCAAGCGCGGACCCTGCCCTAGCAGACGGAGAACCCCCGCATGGGAGACAGCAGGGGCAACCACCTGAGCCATGGCAGGAGCAGTACTAGCCGACGACCGGGCAGGCGGAGAAGCAGGGCGAGAAGGAATGTGGTCCACCGCAGAGGGGAGGGGGACCAAAGCTGGGTAGGGTTGGGTGAGGCGCTGAGGTTGTGTCACCGCCAAGAAGCGCGATAAGAGGGAATCTTGCATCGCCTCCAAGCGCGCGTCGAAGTGTGACACAACCCACCCCTGCATAGCCGAAAATCGATCCGAGAGAGGCGACCCCCCCCGAAGATAGTTCGGCCCGCAGGGGCGAGCGTGAGCGAGAGCGAGACCCACGACACGAAACAGCAGCGTCGCGGCCCAAAGAAGGCGAGCGACGACGGCCGTGGCGCCCCTGAGGGTCTCGTCCCCGATCACTAACGCCCGAGGGGGAAACATCACCATCCCCCTCTTCCAGCGACACGTCAGCCCCCGAGAAAGGGGACCCCGAAACCTCGCTATACTCCACCGAGTCAAGCGGCGGGGTACCCCCCCGGAGCGCCGGTAAGCGAAGATCAGGGATAGAAGAAGGAAGAGGAGCAGGATGACGGGAGTGGGAAGGCTGGCCGGGTGAAAGGAGGTCAGAAGGAGCCGCGGGGGGAAACAGAGCAAGGATCCCCGGGGCTGAGAGAACAGGGCGGCCCGACACCGAGGCGGAGGAGGGAGGGACCTCCACCTTGGGACGAGACCGTGAAGGAAGAAGAGGCACCGAAGCAGGAGAAGTAGGAGGAGAAGCAACTACATCCTGGCGGACCCCCCTGGACAGAGTAGGAGGAGGGAGCAGAGGGCCAGCTACAGCATGAACATCCGCGCGTAGAGGACAAATGAAGAGGACGTCTTTTGTGCAGGGGAAGCGGGCGGAAGGTAGTAGAGCCCCTATCCGGAGAGGCCAGGGGAGGGCGTACAGGGGCAGAGACGCTAACCCCAGCCTCAGGGCGAGAACCATGACGAGGGCGACGGGCGGAGTCAAGGTGATCAGGAGGACGATGAGGGGCAGTAGAGGACGGGCGACGAGGAGAGCGAGAGCGTGGACGGAGCTGGGGATCCTCCCGACGATGTGACGACCGACCACGGGACTCAGGGAGGAGGGCCCGAGCAGGGAGAGGGCCAGGTAAACGGCCTCCAGACGGGTCAGGGATGCCCAGGGCGACGCGGATCCGGTCGTCAACAAAGGCCGGGGAACGGTGGCCCACAGTCCTAATGTGGTGGGAGACCACCGCCCACACAGACTGAAGGGATGCAGAGGCCACTGCCGCATCAGAGGAACCAGGGTGATGGTCCACCACATCCACCAGGTCCATACACGGGCCACACAGAGCAGGGAGGTAGGCCGTAGAGGACACACATTGAGAGTGGCGTAAGCAGGACCTGTGGCATTCCAAGCACGGAGAGCCACAGCCCTGGCGAAAGCAAGGCATCCCACCTGCAACGGAAGAACACACACCATAAGCAGCACGTTGACGGAGTAAGTGAAGATAATGTCCAATAAAAACCAGGGAATGAGCATGGGTAAACAGGAACACACATGCAAACTGGAAGTCGTACTCACTCTAAACCGGGAGCACCGAGGGAGGTGAGGAGGGCGGGTGAGGCGGAAGAGCACAAGCAGAACCTGCAAAGATGGAGAAAGTGTTAACCACCACTCAACACCTCACATGCAGGGTCCATAACACCAGGAAAGTGCATACACCAATATAGTATCAGGCAACAATATGACACAAAAAAGGGTCAACAGTGAAAACCAACTATAACCGCAAATTTGCGGGCCAATGGAGGCATAACCGTACCGACACAACCCTCCCGCCTCACCGCGAGACCCCCCAGCGATCTCCGCAAATTTGCGGGGAGCCGAAACGTCAGAGGACCGAATCGAGCACTCCGCAAATTTGCGGGACCGGCCGAGATGGTCCGGCGCCGAAAAAGCGAGAGGAGCGTCTAGGGAATACCAAAAGAGGCCCAGAAAAAAGCATCATCTCCTTATGAACTCCAAGCGACGATGGCCATCAAGCTGAGCAGTGTCTTCCTTGATAATATCCTGACTCAACCGGTCAAGGGAGAGGCAAGGAAGACACACCAGGGGAGAGGAGGCACATCTCCCAGGAACCACCCAACCCACAGAGATAGAGCAAAGCCCATGAGGAGAAGTGGCAGGAAGGGTGGTTTGGCACAAACAGGGGCCCCCGTGGGGTACCCCAGGATTGGGCAAAAGGTTATGAAAGGATGGAGGTGAAAACAGGAAGGGAAAACAAAAACCAGTAAATGAAACTGGCGAGAAAAAGGGTGGCCTAGCCGTGAGGAGAGAATGTGTCAGGGGCGAAAAACCCTGTGGTGTGAGGGAGGGGCCCCCGTGGGGTACCCCTGGATATCACGAACCAGCAAGCGCCCAGGCCCTTGAGACACAGTGTAGGCTCGAAAGGGGGGACTCGGGAATAACGCTAATAATGCGGCCGACACAAACCCTACAAACAGCACCGCCACCACGAAATCTCAGATTGTGAACCAACTGTACACCTAGGCTATGAAAATATGAAAACTCATAGGGCATAGCAAGTCCTGAATGAGAAACAAGCTAGGCTAAAATAAGCTAAAAGCTAAACTATGCCCAGACTAACAGGAAAAAAGAATATGAAAAGAGAAAGAAATGAAAAACACACACGAGGAACGCCAGGCGCCCCCGTACCTTCGGTAGCTATTTCCACACGCGTCTCCATTAAACACACTGAGGAGCCCATTTACGTGTGCCCTAGATCACGTAACATCTGTCTAACAAAAAGAAGGCCAGAAAAGCCGAAACGAACCTAAAACAGGGTGAATTGAAGGAGCACAACAAAAGCGGACTCAACAATGGCGACGCGTGAAAAAATGATGACAAGAGAGGGTCGCTCATGCGCACGTTCGACAGGGATCTGCGCATGACGGAATACGGGATGGGCCTTGAGCGGTAACTAAGGTAAACCCCTTTTTCTTCTCTTCTATGCTTTTTTCACCTTCGGTGGTAGTTTTGGTTAATGTACAACGTCTCCTAGAGCAAGATAAGGAGTAGACTCTAGACGTTTTCTTTTTAACCACGGTTGGAATGACGACATAGCAGTCAAAATAGACAAGTCGTCATTGCAATTAGGTTAATAGCCTTGACGTTGGACTTGCCAAGACTACTAACAAATTGTCCAATAAAAACCAGGGAATGAGCATGGGTAAACAGTAACACACATGCAAATCGGTATCCGTACTCACTCTAAACCGGGAGCACCGAGGTAGGTGAGGAGGGCGGGCGAGGTGGAAGAGCACAAGCAGAACCTGCAAAGATGGAAAAAGTGTTAACCACCACTCAACACCTTGCATGCAGGGTCCATAACACTAGTAAAGTGCATACACCAATATAGTATCAGGCAACAATATGACATAAAAAAGGTCAACAGTTAAAGCCAACTATTACCGCAAATTTGCGGGCCAATGGAGGCATAACCGTACCGACACAACCCTCCCGCATCTCCGCGGGACCCCCCAGCGATCTCCGCAAATTTGCGGGGAGCCAAAACGTCCCAGAGGACCGAATCGAGCTCTCCGCAAATTTGCGGGACCGGCCGAGATGGTCCGGCGCCGAAAAAGCGAGAGGAGCGTCTAGGGAATACCAAAAAAGGCCACAAAAAATGCGTCATCTCCTTATGAACTCCAAGCGATGATGGCCATCAAGCCGAGCAGTGTCTTCCTTGAATTTATCCTAACTCAACCGGTAAAGGGAGAGGCAAGGAAGACACACCAGGGGAGAGGAGGCACATCCCCCAGGAACCACCCAACCCACAGAGATAGAGCAAAGCCCATGAGGAGAAGTGGCAGGGAGGGTGGTTTCGCACAAACAGGGGCCCCCGTGGGGTACCCCTGGATTGGGCAAAAAGACTATGAAAGGATGGAGGTGAAACAGGAAGAGAAAACAAAAACCAGTAAATGAAACTGGTGAGAAAAAGGGTGGCCTAGCCGTGAGTAGAGAATGTGTCAGGGGCGAAAAACCCTGTGGTGTGCAGGAGGGGCCCCCGTGGGGTACCCCTGGATTATCACGAACCACCTGTCGCCCAGGTCCTTGAGACACAGTGAAGGACTCGAAAGGGGGGACTCGGGAATAACGCTAATAATGCGGCCGACACAAACTCTACAAACAGCATCGCCACCAACGAAATCTCAGATTGTTTACCAACGTTACACCTAGGCTATGAAAAAATGAAAACTCATAGGGGCATAGCAATTCCTGAATGAGAAAACGAGCTAGGCTAAATTAAGCTAGAAGGTAAATTATGCCCATACTAACAGGAAAAAAGAATATGAAAAGAGAAAGAATGAAAAACATATACGAGGAACGCCGTACCTTCGGTAGGCTATTTCCACACGCGTCTCCATTATACACACTTAGGAGCCCATTTACGTGTGCCCTAGATCACGTAACATTTGTCTAACCAAAAAAGAAGGCCAGATAAGCCGAAACGAACCTAAAACGGTGAATTGAAGGAGCACAACAAAAGCGGACTCAACATGGAGACGCGTGAAAAAATGACAAAAGAGGGTCGCTCATGCGCACGTTCGACAGGGCTCTGCACATGACGGAACACGGGATGGGCCTTAACCTGACAAGCGCGATATAGACCTAGGGGCTAGGGTAGTTATTTGTGCATTTCTACCCTTGGATTCTGGCAGAATTCGTTATATTTACAATATGGACCATTATTTGTTTTCGGTATGCTTTTATTTTACATATATGATGTATATATGAACCTTCAAGAGTGCTAAAATAAGTTGGAAAAGCATTTGGGTGGTGAAAAACAAAGATATTGGCCACCCGGTCATAATCTCAGGCGAGAGAGAGCCACAGGCAACCCTCCCCTCTCGCTGTCTGTGAGTCAACTGAGACGAGCGGGGCGGTGTGTGCCGGTGTCTGGGTGTTGCATAACGATCTTTTATGCAACCCACTTGTGCTACATTATCGCGGGAGAGAAAAATAACCGATAAATGATGATAATAAGAGGAAAAATAGGTGATAATTGAGGAGGGGGAGGAGGGGGGAATAAGGTGGGGAAAGAGGGGAGGGGGAGGGGTGAGAAACACATGGATGAGTACTAGATGGGAATTATCTCGCCTAGAGACAAATTCCTTTGTTTTGATAGGCCCTTTTTTTTTTTGGAAGGCTTTTTTTATGGTCTTGCTTCCGTGAGGCCTATCGCGTTCCCTATAGGAAGCCTTCCGTGAGGCCTATTGCGCTTGCCGGGTTAAGCGGTAACTAAGGTAAACCCCTTTTTCTTCTCTTCTATGCTTTTTTCACCTTCGGTGGTAGTTTTGGTTAATGTACAACGTCTCCTAGAGCAAGATAAGGAGTAGACTCTAGACGTTTTCTTTTTAACCGCGGTTGGAATGACGACATAGCAGTCAAAATAGACAAGTCGTCATTGCAATTAGGTTAATAGCCTTGACGTTGGATTTTCCAAGACTACTAACAAATAAGGGCACTTAATGATTGGACTAGTAATAGGGCACTATGCAACAACGGTACGCTAGATCCAAACCCTCGAACTTATATACCGGCGAACAAAACACCTATACCCTCCAGGGTTAATCTGCGATAGCGGAGTATCCTTAACTGGGCATAAATGTATTCTACTTCAGGCTAACCAGCACTGGTATAGCCTGATCACAAACAAGATGCAAGTTACGTTAAAATGCATAAAAAAGGAATCTATGGATAGATCAATTAAATCACTGCAAGATTTAATACAAAAAAAAGATGCTTCAATACAGTTACTCTAAACAACAATAAACTCTTCACTCCTATCTGAAAGAAAGTGAAGTATAGTCCTACAGCATAGACCTGGAAACTTCTGAAGAAGGTCTGATGCTCATAAGATGCTTGTATCTTAAACTTAGAACTATATAAAGGCAGGAGGCAGGACACCACACGTGTAAATCGAATACACAAAAAGGTAGGACATATAATGTTAACTGACAAGAGAATACTATAAATGCGCAACAGTAGCAATGCTCGACACTAAAAGAAGTACTTCCTCATCAACGAAACAGTCTGCTATGGTTGTGCGGATCAACAACAACCTAGACTAATAAATGCTGTGAATAATAATGCGTACATATCAAAGAGCTTATATTAAATACTAACAAGTGTCTACTCGATTAATAATGTCTAGCTGGGATACTCTAGGTAAGGGACTGGGGTTGAGCAAGACAGGCTCGTAGCCTAGCGATGTCCTTAAGACTGCATCCTTTAAGTTACGTTAATTGATGAGGGGGCTCTCTTGATAGATCCAGATCACAAGTATCTGGTTCTATCCTGGCGACCCTCTAAAGACAAGCAAAGAGCCAGCAAAGTGTGGAACTGGTACAGGCCAAAACCCTCAGTCAACACAATGCTGCACTCTCAAAGGACGCAACCGAAAAGACAACCCAGGCTACCACAGGACCGGTCGAAGTCGTGTAGGTATAAGCAAACCGTACACACATCGGAGACAACGACTACAGTTACCTTATCCCAGTCTAGCATTAAATAAAAGAGCAGAAACACTAAATCAATATTGGAGACACACAGAGTTCTTAACTAAGAACCCTCAAACCTATTCTAAGTACATGTAAATATCTCTGAGGACGGCGCATGCAATACAATGGGCCGGCTATGGAAACCGTATGCAGAACCCAAGGGGAGTGTTGTGCAGTTAATAAAGGTTAGAGTATGGAAAGAGAGAATCGAGTGAGAGAAACAGTGATAAAGGTGGTGATCGGGGGAGAGTATGCAAAGGGATGTTAGAAGCACGCGTGCCAAGCCTGTCCTGAGGAGGACAGCTCCTGGGAACCCTCATGAAGGAGGTTAGTTACACAGGAGCCCGCAAAGGCGCGATGGTCGGCCAATCACGAGCCGAGACGTCACAAGACAGCAGGCGTCCTGGCCGCGCCATGATCCGCCAGCCAATCAAGGGCGTGGGAAAGCCCGCGCGAGGGCGGGAAAACTCCTCCGAGCGAGGGAGGCAGCACACACTACCACCGCGCTGCCTACATCGCTCTTTCTCTTTAACTTTACACAATGCATCTTATATTCTATCAATGATATAAAATACTTCCCGTTGTCACAGACGAAAACAAAGACCACCACTGGACTGTCTGTGACAATGCGGTTACTGTCAAGTAGGTGGTATAAGTAAACAAGTGGCTTGTGTTCACTCATTTTAATAAGAGCTAGTCCTCAAGGTGCTTGAGCCTAGGCTGACTCTAAACACAACTGGGTGGATGGTTCTTTTGTGGTTACTCCTAACATAATAATACTGAATACAGAAGGTTGATAATAATGACAATACTAATGATAACAATAGTAATAATAATAATAGAATAAGTGATAGTAATTAATATCTGTTAGCTAAGATAATTAATGAATAGCTATATAACATTACATCCCCCTTTCACAGTAACTTGAATATATAGGTAATTAATTGAGAAACAATAATGATTTCCTTGTTATACATTTTAAAGAACGTATGCCTATATTACACATACACACAGCAAAAAAGGAAACAGTTATCTTAGGAAACAATGATCATCATACTAATACATAATTACATATCTATGATATTGAGTTATACTGTGTTATTAGTATTTATGCTGGCAGTGACCATTAGTTCCATTAAGGACTGACTTTTTAATACTCTACAACATTGGTCAATCTTAAATAATAGCACTTCCTCTCTATTACGGAGAAAAAAAACATAGCCTATAACCATGTTCTTGAGGAATAACAAAAAATAACTACAACAATCCAACCTTTAGTACTTTAAGTATACTGTAGGTATAGTCAATCAAAAAAAAAATCCTCAATTCAACTAATGGAAAGTAAAAAAAAAACAAGAAAACAAAAAACAAACTGACAGCACAGTATATATATATCTGACTGCATTTACTCCTACCCTTACTGTAGGGTGGCACACAAATAATTATCATTTGTATGGCATGCATGAAGTATACATAATTATGCTACACACTGATACTGTTGATTTGTTTTGTTTTTTCATATTTATTATTCTAATGATTCACTTTTACAGAGCAGCGATCCGCCTTCACTCTTTCCTATAGCCTACAGTACACTACACTGCTTTTCTAAGCCTTCAATTTAATCACCATACAATATGTTTGCATGGCATCCAAGATACAGTAGGCCTATATATATAGCTTTTTAAAGGTTCATGCGTACTGGTTTCACTGTTTTACGGCCGTACCTCGTACTGTATTGGTTTTCTACAAACTCTCTTTTCCTTGGTGAAACGTCCTCTGACTGTGACAATGATGACTTCTGTGGTGTGTTATTGGGAAGACGTTTTGGTCCTGGAGTTTCTGGTGTTTTTTCCTTGTAGACATGATCTTCATGGTCATGGTGAAGTGCTGCTGCTGTATCATCTTTGTGGTGATCTGAATGTTTGTTTTTCGGGCTATGTTCCCAGCTCTCGTTCGGTGCGGTGGTTTCTTGTATATGTCTCCTATTACGCCGCATTAATACTCCACTGGGCGTCTGTATGATGTATGATCGCGGTTCTGGGCACTGGCTATGAATTCTTGCAGGGGTCCATTTTCTTGTTGTGTGATCCTGGATACGTACATCTTGCCCTGGAGAGAGAGACTGTAGATCCTTAGCGTGCTTGTCGTAATAGTATTTCTGCTTGTCTTGTCTTTGTTTTAACTGGTGGTATATATCTTCTTTGATTTTTGGTCTTGTCGTCCTAATTGGTAGGTTTCCTCTAGGTATTCTGCTGTACAGTATTTGGGCTGGACTTGGAAGGGTGTGGTCTATAGGAGTTGTTCTTAGACATAGCAGAGCCATATATGGGTCATTTTTGCTGGCAGCCGCCTTCTTAAGGGTGTTCTTAACTGTCTGTATGGTTCTCTCTATGAACCCGTTCGACTGCGGGAAGTGAGGCGAACTGGTTACATGCTTAAAACCCCATTCTCTCGAAAATTGCTTAAAGGATCCAGCTGTAAAATGAGGTCCATTATCACTTATAAGGCAATCTGGTATCCCGTGCTCAGAAAACACCTGCTTCATGGCATTGATTACTGCTTGACTAGTGCATGGGGTGGGCATCTTCCTGACTATTGGAAACTTTGAATAGTAGTCTGCCATAGCCAGGTACTTAGAACCACCAAACTCAAACAAGTCAGTCCCAATAGTTTGCCACGGGATATCAGGAATTTCATGTGGCATCAGCGTTTCCTTTTGTTGGGACCCTTGACATTCTTGGCATGTTGGGCAATTATCAACCATGTTCTTGATGTCCTCATTGATTCCAGCCCAGTATACACATTGTTTAGCCCTAAGCCTACACTTGTCGATCCCTTGGTGACCCTTGTGTATTTGTTCTAGGGTATACTGTTGCATAGAGGGTGGTATAAGAATGCGTTCACCTTTCAAGATCACTCCATTTTCTACAGATAGTTCATCCCTGAAAGACCAGTACTGTCTGAGGTTACTTGCCAGATCATATCTTTGTTCTGGCCAGCCTGTCACTATGGTTTCTAATAATTTGGTGAGTATGGGATCCTTACCAGTCTCCTCTTGCAACTGTGTCCGTTTCTCCTCACTGCACTGCACCAGACTAACTTGAATGTCCAGATCAATATAGTCCTTAGTCTGGCAGGGTAGTCGAGACAGACTATCAGCAAGCAGTAATTCCTTCCCTGGTTTATATTTGATTGTGCAGTCATAGTTTTGTAACCTGAGTAGCATCCGTTGAAGCCTTGGTGGTGCAGCTGTAAGATTTTTTAACTGAATCATTTCCAGGGGCTTATGGTCACTCTCTACTACAAATGACTTTCCATAAATGTATGTATGAAAACGTTCACACCCAAACACTACGGCCAGAAGTTCCCTCTCTATATTTGCATATCTCTGTTCTGTGTCTGTGAGAGATTTTGAAGCAAATACTATTGGTTTCCCATTTTGCAGCAGCACTGCACCCAGCCCCCTGGTGGAGGCATCCACTTGGAGGACGGTTTCTTTCTTGGGGTCAAAATAAGCGAGTGTTACCTCTCTACAAATTAAATCCTTAATGTCCTTGAAGGCTTTCTCGTGTGATGGCGTCCATGTAAAGTCTGCATTTTTCTTAAGTAAATCACGCATAACAGCTGTGTGGTCTGATAGCCTGGGTATAAAGGGTGACATGTATGTGACAATCCCAAGGAACTCCTGTACTTCTGAGGTCTTTGTTGGTGCCGGGAGTGCCTCGATGGCTTTTATCTTCTCTGGATCTGGATGTGCACCTTTCTCATCATAGGTTAACCCGAAGAATTTGATGGATGCTGCTTTAATTGTACATTTCTCACTATTGAAGACTAACCCGTTTTTGCTTGCGACTGTCATCAGCTTGTAGAGATTTTGATCATGTTCAGCCTCTGTTTTACCAAAAACTGCAACATCATCAGCAATGCCTATTGTACCTGGACATTGCTCAAGGATCTGGTCCATTTTTTGTTGGAATACATCCTGCGACATGACTAATCCGAAAGGCATTCTCAAGAAGCAGTATCGTCCAAAGGGTGTGTTGAATGTGGTGAGTACTGAACTTTCTCTGTCTAACTTAACCGACCAGTAACCGTGCTTAGCATCTAATTTACTGAAGTATTGTGCACCAGCTAGACTATGTGTTATTTCCTCTAGTGTTGGAGTTTTGTGGTGACATCTTTTTATGGCGCTGTTGAGTTGTTTTGGGTCCAGACAGATCCTTAGTTTCCCATTTGCTTTCCTGGAGTAGGTAATGCTGCTTACCCAATCTGTTGGCTCTGTTACTTTCCGTATCACTCCCTGTTTCTCCATGTCTTTGAGCTCTGCTTTGATCTCTTCCTTAAGTTGAATTGGGCATTTACGCGGTGCTTGAATAAATGGCTGGCTGTTGGGTCTCGTAACTATGTGGTATGTGCCTGGAAAGTTGCCAATTTTATCAAATTGTCTAGGGAACATCTCTTTCAGCTGGTCAGTCGACTTGATGGGAGATCCTTTATAACATTCCTCTTTACTTACTGAGCAGTGAAGGGTAATTAGGTCCAGTTCCTGAGCAGTTGGCAACCCAATGATGGCGGGGCCTGGCGATTCAACAACATAAAAGTTTGTAGGCATCCAGTTTTTTCTCTCCGTGTTGACATGGTACCTTCACAACACCATACTGAGGAATACGGGTTCCATTGTAGGCAGTCAGAATGGCTCTACTAGTGCTTATGGAGCCTTGTATTGGGGTCCCTTGTGAGCCTATATTTTCTGGATAGATTTCACGGTACAAGCGTAGTGGCAAGGTGTTTCCTTGAGCTCCAGTGTCGACTTTCACACGTAAATCTACCATTAGGCGTTTTTCTTTTATTTTGAGCTTTACTTGTGTATAAATTTCATCTCTTATTTTGCTGGGATTTTCTTGGTGGATGCTTGCCACTTTGATTTCTGCTAGGGACAAATCTACAAAATCCTCGTCTAGTCGTTCTTCATCGCTGTCTCCAAACTCACCATACCTCATAGAGTGAATTTTCCCATGTTGACTTCTCTGGTTCCGTCCTGCAGCTCCTGTATATGGTGGCCTTCTCTTCCGTGCTCCGTTGTCCTTGGCGTACATGTTTGCTCGATCGTCCTTTGCATCTCGAGACTGGCACACCTTTTGCCAATGGTTAGGCTTGTTACACTTTCGGCATGTGGTTCCAAAAGCCGGACATTTGTTCCTTGGCTTGAACGGGTGGTAACCTCCACAGAAATTACATTCTTGGCGTGTTTTGATAGCGTGGAAATTTTCTTGTATTGCTTGTGAGTTGCTAAGTTGACGCAAGTGTTCTAATGCTGCTTCATGAGACCTTCCTAGATCCAGTGTCTGTGCTAGAGTTAAACTTTTGTCTTTGCTGAGTAGGTCCTTCTGTAACTCTGTGTGTCTTGTTCCTACAATAAATTGTTCAACCAGTCTCTCATCTCGCTCTTTATTGTCTCTAAATTCACATTTTGCTGCTTGTAGCTTACACCTGCACACAAAGTTATCAATGGTTTCTCCCTCAGTCTGTTTGTATCTCTGTAAGTAGAACCTTGCGATGCGAAAACTTGATTTTGGCTCTACCTGGGTTTTGAACTTTTGCCAAATTATATCGGGATCTTTCTTCTCCTCGGTACTTAAGTCCCACGAATTATATTTCTTTATACCTTCCTCACCTGCGAACAACAATATGTGGTCCACTTGTTTCTCTTTGGCAATACTCTTTACTGAGAAATACAGCTCACATTTTTGTTTAAATATACTCAATGCTCCTGGTTGGTCTGCTGTACCTGTCCAGTCCATTCTAGGTGAAAGATTGTCAGCCATTGTATCTTGTCACTTCTAGGCCTACTATACAATTGCACTTATAGACTCACAGCTCCTGGACTAGAAGAAAAGTTGTTGGACTTGGCTGAGCTCAATGAACTTGGTCTTGGTGCCTTGTTGGGCTAGGATATGAGGGCTAGGCTGTGGGCAGGAACAAGCTTGGCCATGTTTGTTTACCACTGTCTCCACATCTCTACCTCTTGTGTACCCCCTATGTCTTCACTTCCATATGTGCTGTGGGTTCTTATACCGCTGCCACCATGTCAAGTAGGTGGTATAAGTAAACAAGTGGCTTGTGTTCACTCATTTTAATAAGAGCTAGTCCTCAAGGTGCTTGAGCCTAGGCTGACTCTAAACACAACTGGGTGGATGGTTCTTTTGTGGTTACTCCTAACATAATAATACTGAATACAGAAGGTTGATAATAATGACAATACTAATGATAACAATAGTAATAATAATAATAGAATAAGTGATAGTAATTAATATCTGTTAGCTAAGATAATTAATGAATAGCTATATAACATTACAGTTACTAGGAAAGAAAAAACAACATTCTCTGATAACTGTAGCACATTTCGATGGCCCTGGCGAGCGCTAGTGGCTAACGAGAGGCGATTCTGCCAACGCTGGTAGACGTCACACCTGGTCCGTCTCCGCATAGGCCTTGTTGGACTGGCCTCTCACCTCTTCCGTCTTCGGCTGGTACCTGACCCTTTCTGCCCGTGGTGCCGGACGGTGGATGAAACGGTAGAGCACTTCCTTCTTCACTGCCCTCGCTTTTATTCCCATAGGACCCTCCTCCGCTGCAGCCTCCGCTCCCTTGGGGTCACCAACTTTACCCTCCCCGTCCTGCTGGGGGGCCGTGGGCTGGACCCGGCCCTCCGTGACCGGGTGCTCCAGCACACCAAGGTCTTCCTGCGGCGTACCTGTCGTCTCGGCCGGGGAGGCGCTGTACGTAGCTCTAATACGTGACGTCACTCACCTATGTTGCGTTTAAATATACCCTTCAAACCGTTACACCCAGATCTCTCCATAGCTCACTCGATATGGCACGCGCCCGTCACTGAGGAAACCAGCGATCGATCCCACTCGTATTTGGTTTATTTTTTATTTGTTTATTTCGTTATATTTGTTATTTTGGTTATTTTTGTTATATTTTAGGGTTAGGTTAGGTTAGGTTAATCTAATCTAATCCAATATAATAGTTGTACATTTGAGGGCGGGGCCAAGATTCTCACGCATGCGCAGATGGTGAGTGACGTCACGTATTAGAACTACGTACATAGCCTCCCCTCGGCCGACTGTGATTACCTGCCTGTGTTGATCTGCGGCAGGGTTAATTGGGCCTGCCCACACACTTACACACACACAGCCCTACAGTTTCAGTTTCAGTTTCTATGGAGCTCGTCCTGGAATCTTTACGACTCTGAACCTCACGATTCTATACATAATACAGGACTGGCCATTTGTATCGGCACTAGCTCAGAGAAGAGTGTTGAGAGGGGAGAAGGGGTGCAATCAACAATCAAGAATCCCCTGATACTACTCTCCTTGACGCGGTTGGGGTGCTTCAGTGACTAATTTTGAGTAGTTTTTCATTCCTCATTCTATGATTTTCCCCTTCTATTCTTACTCTGTCCCATCTAAACGCCTGTGCAGTAATCTGGAGACAACCCTCCAAGCAAACTGCACATTTAAACAATAAGAAGAAGAATCTGGAGACAACCGTCCAAGCAAACTGCACATTTAAACAATAATAATAAGAAGATCAAGAAGTTCGTGTCTATTTTGACGGCGATTTTTTCGGTAATTTGTCCCCTGCTGGGCCTGGCAATATATGTGATGATGACAATATGTCATGGGGAAGGGAAGGGGGGGGGGAAGAGCCCCTCCTCAACATATTATTGTATCCAAACTTCCAAAGGCAGTCAAAGTAGACAGGAACTTGATGGCAAAGGTCGGAATTTTTTTATTTTAATAGGCCTAGGCCTGCCACAAATTTTCCGAGTGTTTTTATAAACAAAATTGGTCATTTGCATCAATATATAGTGTTTGTAATTAGGCTAGGCCCTAATTAGAAACCTCGGGAAAACCTATTTTCCCCATTAGGCCTATCGATCGATGAGATCGTTACCCTGAAACGGTATATATTAAGCAAACCACCCACCAATTTTCATGACAATTTTGAAATGCATGTTGGAATCCCTATAAACTGTACTTCATTTTTATGTAAGTTTGATAATTTGGAAAAATCGATTAGGCCTAGGGCCTAAGGGAGAAAATTAACATTGAAAATTATGTGTAAAAAGTCTCCCATAAACGGCGACCGGAAAAACTCCATTTATTGGTCACCAATTTTCCCATGGATTTTTTTATTTTTCCCTGTTAGTTTTCATCAATATATAGTCACTATAGTGTTTAGAAATAATTAGAACCCTCGGCGAAACCGTTTTCCCCATTATACAACGATCTTAAGACACGCCGCCCGATAGTGGGGAGGGCTATGAAGTACAGGGAAAATGAGGGGTTAAATGCGTAAAACGGCGATACAAACGTATTCAAGCAAAACTTGGCTCGGGTTTGAAGGTATTTCAAAGGCCTAAAACCCAATATTTCGAAAACCCGAGCCAAGTTTTGGCCAAAGCTGGCTCGGATTTTGCGAGTTTGTAGACAACAAAATGACATTAACCTCATTTAGAAATTTGGCTCAGGTTTCCCAAAATTGCAAACCCATTAAACCCGAATTTTGGAAAACCCGAGCCAGCTTTTGGCCAAAGCTGGCTCGGATTTTGCGAGTTTGTAGACAACAAAATGACATTAACCTCATTTAGAAATTTGGCTCAGGTTTCCCAAAATTGCAAACCCATTAAACCCGAATTTTGGAAAACCCGAGCCAGCTTTTGGCCAAAGCTGGCTCGGATTTTGCGAGTTTGTAGACAAACAAATGACAGTAACCTCATTTAGAAATTTGGCTCAGGTTTCCCGATATTGCAAAGCCATAAAACCCGAATTTTGGAAAACCCGAGCCAAGTTTTGGGAAAAGTTGGCTCTGATTTTGCGAGTTTTAAGAGTAAACAAATTACACTAACCTAATTTCGATTTTTGGCTCATGTTAAGCTATCATAGTGTTTACAAGCCTATACCCCTTTGAAAGGACATTGGCCTAACCTAACAACCTTACCTAACCTATCCTAGTATTATGGGTGGGGGCTGCCGCCCCCACACCCCCGCTATTTGCATCTTTGACAGATTGTTTGTGTATTTGTCTGTGAAAAGGGGGTAATTGTTTAGTGTATGGCCTGCTAAAGAAAATGGATTTTTGAGCACAGACTAAACCAAATGTTCACTACTGTATTTACATAGCTGGTCATTACCTAACCTAACCTAACCTAACCTAACCTAACCTAACCTGGGCATCCTGGGGGCTGCTGCCCCCAGACCCCCGTTGGTCTTGGGATGAAAAGTGATAAAAAACACATATCTCTTACCTCATTATTCAAAGTTTTGTATTTGGTTTAATATACACTTCCCAGGTCATTTGAACAGTTCTATTGCTTCTATATATCATATAATACACCATAGAATACGTTTTTAATAACTAGAAAAAAAGAGGACTTCGATTAAACAATTACGGAAATACCTTAAAACACGAACCAAGTTTTGCTTAAATAATTTTGTTTTCGCCGTTTTTAAACCCGCGAAAATATGAAAGCGTAATTGCATACCTTATTGAGATGTGGAGAGAGTAGGTGGGGAAGAGATGCATCCACGTTTTCGACGAGGAGTTACGACGAGTAGTGGTTTTATTTAAAAACCAATAATGACCGCATCGCCACTGGTCTGCCGGTTCATAATAGTAACATTCGTTTGAGCAGAGTTTGCAGGAAACAGAGGTAGGCAAACAACCATGGTCAGTAAAAACCTTAAGGGCTGCACTATTGTTCCTTGTAGTGTCAATAATCACTGAATGTGGGAGGGGTGAAGAACCATTACAAGCGGCGTCCATGACTAAAGTGAGGAGAGACTTAAATGAAGGTGTGTATCTGTGATTGGTTCAGTGCAATGACGTAATCAAGGTCAATAAACTCACCTGATAGGTTGCTGGTTGTATGCGTGACGGAATCTATGAGTTTAATGACGTGGTCAAAACAAATAAAAATAAGAATCCAGAAGTGTCTCGTGACGTATTGCGCAGGAGTTGGGAAATGAAACTCGGTATTTCCAATGAGGATTGGCAGATGGCGTGATAGTATTACAAAAGTTGAAGGATAGAGCTCTCCAGTTCACGAAAAAATGGCGTCGCTGAAAGCCGCGCCGTCTATAAGAGAGTATTGACAACCGTTTTACGGTAGGTAGACATGTTGTTACCGTTTTTTTTAATAGGTTTTGCCGAGGGTTGAAACTAATTTTAATATGATGCTTAGAGCATATAGATTCCATATCTGTCTTCAAATATGTCAAAATAATTGGTGACCAATAAATGGAGTTATACTCGGCGACCCGCTATGTTATTGTAATTTGCGGCCTAATTTCGTCTGTTAATTAACTTTCTCCTTAATTGGACCCCCAGGGTGTCAATCCACAAAATATGAATTGTGTTATCATTATGGTTTATTATTTTGTTATCATTATAGCGCGACGGAGCGGCGAAGGCGCGAGCTCTAGGGGGGTCTGGGCCCCGGGGGCATGCCCCCCCGTGATTTTTTTTTAGAATTTAGGTGTCTAAAACAGTATTTTCTGCAATCTAAAAGCATTCCAGATGGAAAATATGGAGACCAAAATTATGTCGATTTACCTTTTTTGTTTCTTAAAAAAAAGGGGGTTGGGGGAGTTTCTGTTATCATTATACAAAAAGTTCATTTGCGTTATCACTCAAAAAAACAGCGTTGTTTGACACCCTGGACCCCCTATGAAGTACAACAGATTATGATGACATAAGTGACGGGTGTTTAGAGGGGGCAGAGCTCCCCCTTCAACATATTACGTGTCCCACAGTAACTTCTATTATATAAACAACCCAAGAATTTTCACAGATATTTTAAATTTCATTTAGGATGTAATATAACCTATACTCCATGTTAAAATAAGTGTCAACCCTCGAAAAATTCTATTAGGCTAAGGGAGATACAGAACCTAGAACCTGTAATGATATTTGTCCCCATAGACGGCACACAACACGACTCGGCGGACCTCTTTCTCCCTGCCTGCAGCCTTTCAGTCTAATTAACACTAGGAATTTACCTCATTTTCTATCCAATGTACTATCCAACCAGCGGGGGTGTGGGGGCGGCAGCCCCCACCCATAATATTAGGTTAGGTTAGGTAAGGTTGGTAGGTTAGGCTAAAATCTTTAATGTTGCTTAATTGTTGGATAATGAGCTTACTGGGTAAGTTTATTCTCTATCCCATGTACCATCCAACCAGCGGGGGTGGCAGCCCCCACTCATAATACTAGGTTAGGTTAGGTAAGGTTGGCAGGTTAGGCTAATATCTTTAATGTAGCTAAATTGTTGGATAATGGATAATTAGCTTACTGAAAAATCTTAAAATCCGAGCCAACTTTTGCCAAAACTTGGCTCGGGTTTTTTAATTTTGGAGTTTTCTGAAGTTGAAAAACAACAAAACCCGAGCCAACTTCTTTTTTGCACTTACTGTCTTTTATGCAGCTGAAAAATCTTAAAATCCGAGCCAACTTTTGCCAAAACTTGGCTCGGGTTTTTTTATTTTGGGGTTTTCTCAAGTTGAAAAACAACAAAACCCGAGCCAACTTTCATCATAAAAGCCATTATATCGCCTTTTTATGTCTTTAACCCCACATTTTCCCTGATCTTCATAGCCCTCCCCACTATCGGGCGCCGTGTCTTAAGATCGTTGGATAAAGGGGAAAACGATTTTTGCGGAGGTTGAAACTAATGTCAATCACTATATATTGATGCAAATAAACTAAAACTAAGAAAAAAATAATGAAAATAATTGGTGGGTGGTTTCCTTAATATTTTCCCCTGAAACTCGCAAGTGGTCAATTAGCATGCATAGGCCTATAAACAAGGCACATTTTGACGTTCTGTTCATTTTGATAAGGAACAAGCCAATTAAGGGTCGTCCTGAGACAGCATAATGTGCGGGATTTGAATACAAGGATTAGGAAAAGATGTAGCATGTGTAGGCCTATATTTATTATTTTATCCAACTGGATATCCTCATACAGCCATAGTGTACGGTAATTGTCGCACCTTTAGGAACGATCGAAGTTATTCAATAGAGTAGTTTACTTTTCCCTTAAAAGATGAAGCTAAGCTGCTAAAGGTAAAGGGAGTGATACTAAGGTACTAGGCTATATATAAGCAGAATAGTCAAGGTATAAAGTTAAGGCTCTGCCAGTGCTTGTCCAATATCAAACTCGATTCGATCATTAGCCTAGCTGAATGAAAAGTTTATGGCTATATATTGGGGCGTCTAGTAATTTGCTTTGATATATATACAATAGGTTACAGGTACATAGGCTAGACTGAAAAACAAATAATTAGTGGGATATCATAGAGACGTAATTTATCTTTAGGAGTGACGGCAGTGAAAATTGCTGGAAATGTGATCACGAGCGAGCGAATATGTTTTGTTGCTTTGGTGTCTTAAGATTGAAGGATAATGTTTGTTTTGCAATTTCCGACGGGGTTCATAAAAAAAAAAAAAAAAAAAGGAAAACAAATTAAAAATATGGAATTTAGGATAGCCTATCCAGTTTTACACCGGGTCGAAACCATCGATATATTATTTAGACAAATAGGCCTATGGGTTCAATGTTATTTTAATAGCCTACCACAAATGTTTTTGATATATTTGAAGATAAATATTGAATCTATTGGCCTATGCTCTAAAGATCATAAGAACATTTGTTTTAACCCTCGGCAAAACCTAACCAAAAAGTACGCCTATGGTACTAAAATGTCTTTTTCGTAACAAGGTTGTCAATACGGTACAGTTTCCAGTTATCGATCAGGGTGTCAATCCACAAAATGTGAATTCTGTTATCATTATGGTTTATTATTTTGTTATCATTATAGCGCGACGAAACGGCGAGCTCTAGGGGGGTCCGGGGGCATGCCCCCCCCCCCCCCCTGGATTTTTTTTGAGAATTTAGGTGTCTAATCTATATTTTATTAATTTCACCACAACACCAAACACCCCCAATGAAATAAATTAAACTATATATGATCCGCCAGGATTCGAACCCGGGTTATCACACACAGATTTTTGCCACCTCAACCATTACACCACCAGGACGGTTAAAGGTTTATGCACACGCTTACGATTTATTATCCATTCTCGAATACTGGATATTAATCTAATCATGTTCATACTTCCAACCGTGCTATGGTAGGCCTAATGTTTAAGTGAGAGGAAAGAATATTCATGGGGCACAGATCATATAGCCTCGCGACGAAATATCCCTGAACCTACTGATATTCTATATTTTATTAATTTCACCACAACACCAAACACCCCCAATGAAATTAATTAAAGTAGGCTATATATGATCCGCCAGGATTCGAACCCAGGTTATCACACAGATTTTTGCCACCTTAACCATTACAAAAAGTAGACTGAGAGACGGGACAACACGAGCTTAGCTCAACTCCTGTAAACTACAATTAGGTAAATTAGGTAAATACTACCAGGACGGTTAAAGGTTTATGCACACGCTTACGACTTATTATCCATTCTCGAATACTGGATATTAATCTAATCATGTTCATACTCATTTACACTGAGAGCAATCCAGCTAGCTCTCACAAACACCTCCTCCTCCTATCCACTTCACTACACTAAACATGCACACCACACTTCATTCTTCCACACCAAAATTAAAAAAAAAAAAAATTATGAATTGTAGCCCAGCCTCGGAGTCCCCAGGGGGGGGGACCATAAATGCCCCCTCACCCGACCGACCATCCCCTGACGACCCCACACAATTACCTGGACCTCGGCCTGTTACTCTTTCTATTAATTTCTGCAACATTTGCGGACTTTCCTCTAACTTTCACTCTGTTGAGCACCATCTCTCCTCCTACAAACCTGATCTTCTCTTCCTCACCAAAACTCAGGTGTCTGTAGCAACATCCAGCAACCCCTTCTCTGTATCCTCCTACTTTCTCTATCCTAGTTTCAAAGCCAAAGGCGGATGTTGTGCATATGTGCACAACAAACTCACTTGCTCTCGTGTTCCCGATTTCGACTCCTCTGAATTCTCAACTTTATGGCTCAAACTTTCCTGTCATTCTCTTACTAAATATTTCTGTGCTGTCTATCTTTCCCCTAACTCTACCAACTTTCCCAAATTCTTTGACTATCTAAACTCTACAGTGGAACACATTCTATCCATTTCTCCTTTCTCAGAAATCTCCATCTTAGGAGATTTCAACGTTCACCACCGCCATTGGCTCTCCTCTCACACTACTGATCCACCTGGTGAACAAGCCTACGTCTTTTCTATCCTAAATGACCTAGAGCAGTTAGTTCAGCAACCCACCCGTATCCCGGATCGCATCGGAGATCGGCCCAACATTCTTGACCTGTTTCTAACTTCTAACCCTTCTTCTTATACTGTCGATCTTTTCTCTCCTTTGGGCTCCTCCGACCATAAACTTATCTCTGTCACCTGTCCTATCTCTCCAGTACAGCCACCCGATCCTCCTAGCCGGCGGCGCTTGTGGCACTTTGGCGCTGCCGACTGGGAGGCTCTTCGGCAGTACTTCTTTGATTTCCCATGGAATGATTTCTGCTTCCATGGCCGAGGACCCTCGGAGAGTGCTGAACGCATTACCGAGGTAATCCTATCGGGCATGGAAGCATACATTCCATTCTCTTTCTCTCAGACTAATGCTAAAAAGTCTTGGTTTACTCACGCCTGTTCTACTGCTGTCCGCAATAAGGAGGAAGCATTCAAACGGTACCGACGCCTTAAAACTCAAGACTCTCATTCTTCATATGTTTCTGCCCGGAATCAAGACAAATCTGTTCTTCGACTTGCCAAACACTCTTTCATCAATAATAAATGCACTGAACTATCCAACTCTAGCTCTTCCCAAGCTTTCTGGCATCTAGCCAAAAACCTCTCCAACAATTTCTCTTCCTCGTCTTTCCCTCCCCTTTCCCACTCTGATGGCACAACCATCACTTCTTCCTCTGACAAAGCTAAACTCTTCGCTCAAACTTTTGCTAGAAACTCCACATTGGATGATTCCGGTGCTATTCCTCCCTCTCCGCCCTCCTCTCTCTTACTTATGCCTAATATCCTAATCTCTTCTAAAGATGTACTTTCTACCCTCTCTGGGCTTAACACTAATAAGGCGTACGGTCCGGACGGTGTTCCTCCTGTTGTTCTCAAAAACTGTGCTTCCGTGCTGACTCCCTGCCTAGGCAAACTCTTTCGTCTCTGTCTATCCTCTAACGTCTTCCCTTCATGCTGGAAGTTTGCTCACATTCAACCGGTCCCAAAGAAGGGTGACCGCTCTCAACCCTCCAACTATCGTCCAATTGCTCTTATCTCTTGTCTTTCTAAAGTTTTTGAAACTATTCTTGCTTCCAAATTTCTTAAGCATTTCTCTTCTCATAATCTGCTCTCAGATCGCCAGTATGGCTTCCTTAAGGGTCGCTCTACTGGTGATCTTCTTTCATATCTTACTAACTCTTGGTCATCCTCCTTTCGGGACTTCGGTGAGACTTTCTATTGCAGCAGACATATCGAAAGCCTTCGATAGAGTCTGGCATAAATCTTTAATTTCCAAACTACCCTCCTTCGGTTTCTATCCCTCCATCTGTGCCTTTGTCTCTAATTTCCTTTCCGGCCGTTCCATAGCCGCGGTTGTGGACGGCCATTGTTCACTTCCTCACCCTATAAACTCCGGTGTTCCTCAGGGCTCTGTCCTATCTCCTATTCTCTTTCTAATTTTTATAAATGATCTCCTTAACTGTACCTTAATTCCCATCCATTCATACACAGACGACTCAACCTTGCACTACTCCATTAGTTTTTCAGAACGCCCCAGCCAGCAATCCCTCAACGACAAACGTAATGAAGCCATAGAACTCTTAAATTCTGATCTAAATACTATTTCCAATTGGGGCAGAGAAAACCTTGTTAACTTTAATGCTTCCAAAACCCAATTTCTCCATCTATCTACCCGTCAGGATCTCCCAGCGGACAATCCCTTATTCTTCAACAATACAAAAATCAACCCTTCATCTTCTCAATATTTTTGGTGTCTCTTTTTCTTCTGCTCTCATTTGGAAGGACCATATTACCAGTCTTGCTATGGCAGCCTCCCAGAAGCTGGGTGTGCTCAACCGCCTTAGGGGGTTCTTTTCCCCTGCACAGCTTCTTGCTCTGTACAGGGGCATAGTGCGCCCTTGTATTGAGTATTGTTCACATGTGTGGGGAGGTTCCTCTCACACCGCTCTCCTAGACAAAGTTGAAAGGAAGGCGTTTCGTATCATTAACTCCCATCCACTCACCAACTCTCTGCAATCTCTCTCTCTCCGCCGCAATGTTGCATCTCTCGCTATTCTATCGCTACTATAATAATCAGTGTTCCTCAGAGCTATCCCAGTGCATACCACCTTCTTTACGTAGGGCACGTGGTACCCGTCTTGCAACTCAATCCCACCCCTACTCTGTGCAACTCTCCAACCCAAGAGTGAAACGTTACTCTCACACTTTCTTCTACTCAACAGCTGAGCTCTGGAACTCTCTCCCAGAATCAGTCTTTCCCTCTTCCCATGACTTAAATTGCTTCAAACTCCGTGTGTCCAGGCATTTTGGCTCGAACGTCCCTTGATTTTGGCCCTGTCACTCTTTCAACTATGGGGGAGGCACTCGCTATAGGCAGTTATGCCTTTTGCCTCCCTCAATCACATAGAAAAAAAAAACAAAAAAAATACTCCCAACCGCGCTATGGTAGGCCTTATGGTAGCATTTCCTGCAATCTAAAAGCAATCATGATGGAAAATAGGCCTATGGAGACCAAAATTGTGTAAATTTATTTATTTATTTATTTTTTGTTTTTAATTAGGCCTATACTGTATACCTGTATATATATATATATATATATATAGCGCAATGGAGCGAGCCCCAAGGGGGTCAGGGGGCATGTCCCCCCGGAAATTTGTTGAGAATTTAGGTGTCTAAAACAGCATTTCCTGCAATCTAAAAGCAATCAAGATGGAAAATATGGAGACCAAAAAAAGTTCAATTTACTTTTTGTTTGCTTTTAATTAGGCCTATACTGTATGGATAGCCAATGTATAATTTATATTATTAGCTGGGTAGGCATTTCGGTGACATTGGGGTGAAACGGTTAGCGGTAAGTATATTAACACCTAAAGAGCGGCCTAGGCGGTATAAAATATGTAGCCACCAGCGGGGTGTTTTTAGCCAAAATAGGGCTGTTTACGTGATCATTTTCATGCCTAAATAAGACCCAGAGCGTAAAACAAGTATCTATCCCTGAAAGGGCATAAACAGAGCTTTCCAATGACACCAAAACGATCCTTTTATGACGGCTAGTTTTCTTGCAACAACCGCGCAACACGAGTGCAAAAAGCATGTAATTCGGTACTTTCCCCCATACAATTCAGTATGTAGCGAGTGAGAGAGGAAGGGAGGAGGTGGGATTCGTGTCAGTAGGTTCGCCGCGGTGGTCTGGAGCAGTCATACGCTCGCTACTCTCCTGCCACCGCTTGTCTCTCTCTCTCAGCAACATTACGTGCTGAAATTGCCACACGATCTATGTCGCGCGCCGCCAGATAGTCCAGATTTATTATACTCGACTTATGTTGCGCGCCGACAGTTAGGGGTTAAGAAAGAAATATACGGTTGTTGTTGTTCCCCAAGCTGCCTGGCCGAACAGCCCCAAGTCCCCGAGCAAGGCCAAGGCCATAACCGAGCGCCCCCACAGAACCCTCCCTGCCGACCACAATAAAGCCTGGGTGACCGAAGCCACTCCATGGCGGGGAGCTGAGGAGGGTGCGGAAACGCCCGGGAAACCAAAACCCCACCCAGGGCTCTGTGCCCCTCAGCAATTATGAAGAGAAAGTTGAGGGGCAAAGGAAAAATGTTTTAGTCTCCTGATATACCCTACTTAGGCCATGTTCAGTTTTCGAGTAAATTTGCACTTTCAACCAATACAGATTTAGAGTTAACAAATGGTTTTGGGCAATTTTGGCAAGGATGTAGTATTCTGGTGTACCGTCCGCCTTGCTTACACTATGCGGACGCTCACGATCATGTTCCAGTCTACACTGTACTTTGTTTGACTGCCGTGGGATAAAATAATAGGTTGAAGGGGGGCTTTGTCACTTGTCAGTTAGCCTAGGCCTATTCCCACAAGTGACAAGTAGGCCTAGTCCTAGGCTACCTGGCTAGGCATCGTCATATCTGTAATAGAAACTCCAAGGCTAGGCTACATGTACAGTAACATAGCCTAGGCCTATTTGAAAAAAATATATATAGGCTAGGCCAGGCCTAGGCTAATAAAATAGGCCTAGGCTAAAACAAATAAATAAATAACACTTACCTGGCTTACCACTAGGCTTAATTTCACCACAATGGCACAAATTCGCAATATTTTTGGTTATTTTCTTCCAATTTCTGAATCCAAATGCGAAAGGCCAAAGCCAAAGTTAACATTGTACCAATTCCCAGGGACTGGGGCCCAATTTCCCAAACTTTCCATTATGGGCCACATCTTTAGTTGACACTAGGCCTATACTAAAATTCATGTTTTTCCATATGCTCAAATTTCACTAGTGCCTGATTAAACACCATTATCTAGATAATCGTGGCCTTGTTTTATCAACACAGTAATTTTATAATATGGCCTTATATCAAACGAATATGCTATAAAGTGCTCCACTGTTCCACATCATGTGTTGCTAACATAATCCTAAAACAATATGGCGTTCGTCGCCAAATATTGGAACCAAATGAAATCTATCTATCTATATATCTATTGCCTGACGCCGTGATCCCCGAAGGGGTGGCCACGAACGAACCGCCCCCATGCACCTCTGTCCCCAGTCAGTCGACGCCCCTCCCCCCAACCAGCACCGCCTTCGTTCATGTACTTCCTCACTCCATCCTTCCACCTCTCATTCGGTCTACATCTCCCTCTCTGTCCCTCCACCTCGCTCTCGTACACCCTCTTAGTCATTCTCTCACTATCCATACGTTCCATATGGCCGAACCATCTCAAGTTGTTCCTTTTCACACTTTCCAGCACATCTACCTCCACACCACACCTCCTTCTTACTTCCTCATTAGTCTGTCTATCCCTCCATGTAACTCCGCACGCACTCCTTAAGTAATTAATTTCCACTGCTCTCACTCTTGGTCTGAGTCTCTCAACCAACGTCCATGCTTCGCTTCCGTAAGTCAGTGTCGGGATTACCACACTGTCATGCAAGGACTTCTTCACTTCCATACTGACCACCCTATTTCTTGTTACTGCTTTTAGCGTTCCTACAACCCTCTTCCCCTGTTGTACCCTCTCCCGCACTTCTTCATCCATAGTCCCATCTTTACTCAACACACTGCCCAGATACTTAAAAGAGTTGACGATCTCCATAGCCTGACCATTCAGCTTCACCTCACACTCTGTGACTTCACCCCTTTCGAAGACCATAACCTTGCTCTTCCCCGCATTTACCTTCAAATTCCGTTTTTCGCACACTGTTCCAAACTCATTTACCAGACCCTGCAACTCCCATTCATTATCACTCATCAGAACTGTATCATCCGCAAACAGCAGTATAGGTAGCTTCCACTCAATTCCCTCCCTTTTCAGCGATACACCAAGATCCACTGCTCTTGATAGTATTTCTTTCATGACTCCATCCATATATACAGTAAACAACCACGGGGACATCACACACCCCTGTTTCAAACCAACATTCAGGTCAAAGAACTCGCTCTGCTCACTCTCCACACGTACTGCTGCCTTTGCACCCTCATACATGCTCTTCACTGCTTTCAGCAACTTGCCCTCTACTCCGTATATTCTAAGTACTTTCCACAAACCTTCTCTATCCACTCTGTCATAGGCCTTCTCCAAGTCCATAAAGGCAACATACACCTTTTGTTTCTTCTCCGGATACTTCTCCACAACACAATTCAGGGTAAAAATCTGATCTACACATCCTCTTCCCTTCTTAAAACCTCCCTGCTCGTTGCCTATCCATTTCTCCGTTCTCTCACTCACTCTCTCAATCACTACCCTACTGTATACCTTCCCTACTACGCTTAGAAGACATATTCCTCAGTGGTTACCACACACTCCTCTTTCCCCCTTGCCCTTATATAGGGGGACTATTATGCCAGTCTTCCAGTCATCGGGTGCACTCCCCTTCTCCCATGCTAGTTTGCACATTTTCCATACCCATTCTATCACTATCTCACCACCATACCTCAACATTTCCCCACACACTCCATCTGTTCCTGGTGCTTTCCCCAACTTCACTCTTTTCATGGCTTCCCACACT
This sequence comes from Paralithodes platypus, assembly GCA_032716605.1. NCBI lineage: Eukaryota > Metazoa > Arthropoda > Malacostraca > Decapoda > Lithodidae > Paralithodes > Paralithodes platypus. Next base: position 72,260,905 of record CM064487.1, read on the forward strand.
TCTGACCTCCTGATCCCCACCTCCTCCTCCACAACTTCTCTTCTTTTCCCTCCCATACCATATCCAGCTATGTTTGCTGGCTCTTCATTCCTTACATTTAGCAACTCACTGAAGTACTCCCTCCATCTTTCGACTCTCTCTTGCTTCTCGGCTAGCATTCTCCCATTCTTATCTTTCACACCCTTACTGTTTCCCTTGCTACCTTCCCTAACTTTCTTGACTTATTTCCAGAATAGTTTCTTACTCTCCCTCCATTTTACACTCAGATTCCTTCCAAATTCCTCATCTACTCTTCTCTTACTTTCCTTCACTACTCTCTTCACCACCCTCTTACTCTCCACGTACCTCGCTCGTTTCTGTCTCTTGAAATCTTCATTCCCTCTACTACCCAACCAGTCTCTATATGCTTTCTTCTTTTCTTCCACAGCTATTCTTACCACTTCTGTCCACCATGCTGCACCTTTCACTCCCCTCCCTCTTCTCCTCACTCCACACACCTCATCACATGCTGCACAGATCTCATCCTTAAACACCTTGCTCATCTCCTCCACTTCCTCCATAACTTCCAGGTCGAACCCACCTAGTCGTCTTTCCACTGCTCTCCTGTACTCCTCCCTGACTTCCTCCTCCTGCAACCTCTCCACCCTCCTCACCATTCCACCCTCCTCTCGCCAAATGAAAATGATAACTCTCAAATGATAAATTATAATTATCATAACGAATCACCCTCGCATCCCACGCAAATTTGTCATGATGCCTTCAATTTTGAGGCTATAAATCCTCATGTTGCATATGACATTCACATTGGTATACACGAATGAAGGCTATGGGCCTTATTAATTCCATTCATAGTAGAATTATTGAACCAACTACCGTATCAAAGAATATATACCGGTAAGCCTTCAAACTTTAGCGATATGTTTTGAGGGGGTCTACTTCGAGACGCCATTGTTATTGTTTACAAAATAAATGGAACCTATATACGAGTTGAAATTTATTGTATTTATAAGTGTTTGGAAATAATTACAACCCTCGGCGAAACCGTTTTCCCCATTATACAACGATCTTAAGACACGCCGCCCGATAGTGGGGAGGGCTATGAAGTACTGTACAGGGAAAATGAGGGGTTAAATGCGTAAAACGGCGATTAACCTCTCGGCTACGCATGGGGGGTATGAGACACCACACGCCTGTGCGCACGTATTTGAGCTGTTCCCATCACTAACATCGTTATTTTACCATAAATATCGTTAATACTTATTCATATGCGCCTATTTACCATTAATATGAAGATATTAACCAGTTACAACAATAAAACAAGTGGAAACAGTGTTTGGCTGGTCAAAATCGCGAAATGAAAGCGAGAGTGTGTGTGAGTGAGTGTGAGCCAACCTTCCACTCACGAAGCTTTGAGAGACACTGGAGGTACCTCTAAATTCTCTTCCTGACTTCTCCCCTAATTCCCACGCTTGGTAACACTGATGACGACGCCCTGCTAGCAACTCGCTAATGTTAGCACGAAAATAGACCACAGAATAAGGGAATAACAGGGAAAATAGGTGATAATTGAAGGAGGGGGGGAAGGAGGGGATGTGGAGGAGTGATATTTGGCATGGCCCAGGGGCAAAAAAAAAAAAACAAAAAATTCAAGTTTTTTTGGGTGTTTTAAATGGATTTTTTTAGGCACAGGATCTTAACCCTGGAGAGGTAACGCTCAAAAACGTTTTTTAATAGGTTACGTAGTTGTGAATTTGCAACGTCGACTTTGACCCCAAATATCTCCCAAACCAAAAGACTTAGACATTTTTTGAACATTGCTAAATATAATATAAGGATCCCTTAATGTTATGTTAGAATATGGTGTATATTGAAACATTGTTAGTATTTCTAATGAATTTAATAAAAAAAATAAGTATAGTAAAAAAGTAGGTTCTTCATACAAATATAAAAAAAATACTCAAGTTGTCTTGAGGGGACTGGGACTCTGGGGGCGTGGACGGCAATGGTGAGGTAGGCTGGAGTAGGAGTAGCAGCCCTGAAGACCCCATAGGCTGAGAGACTTGCGGAGTTGAAAAAAAGGTTACAACAAATTTCCAAAAAAAAATCGGTCATTTTGAAATATTCGGCTGGGTACCTAAATATTCTTGGATTCATACCAAATTCAACACAGTGCTTGCCACATGGTCCTAGTATGACCCCAAAGTGTAATAATTGAAATTGGAGCAATGTAAATACTACCAAAAAATCCTTATGTGGAGGTAACTGAAAAAGGGGCACAGAAATTTGGAGGAAAAAAAATCGTGGGGCACTATTTATCAATGAATGTTGCTGATTTTCACCACAGTTATACTCTAGAGCCTGCCACACAACATGTAACCATATAAAAGGTGATAACTTGAACGTCGGACCGCCCATCTAGCGAGGGCGCTCCAGGCCAGGTTTGGTTCTGGATCCCGAGAAGTCTCATCTTGGCCTGGTATCACCCCTGGAAGCCTTAAATATTTATGGATTGCAACGAAATTTGAAATGGAGGTTCCATTATAATGCCTTTCTATGTAGTGTGAATAAAAATAAAATCTGAGTATAATTAATGCCAAAAATATGCTGCAAATTAACAACATTGATAATTTTTACCTATAAAAGTTGAAGAAATAAACATATAAGCCTCTGAAATTACACTGTATGTTACCTATTTTACCTGAACTTGTACTAAGGAACCTCATAAACAATATACAACAAATGGGAGGGGTTTCACCTTTAGGAGTGGCATCCATCACAAGTTGAAATGATGTGGTTGTGGCAGACGGGAAATGAAAAAAGAACCTGATTTAGTAAAATATTCACAGACGCCCAATATGGCAATATCAGACAGGCTAGCGTGTGTGTGAGTCATGGTCCGTTATCTGGCTAAGTTGCCTATTAGTCTTAGATCGATATCTCCAACACATTCGTGAAAAAAGTACATTATGTGCAACTATCAACATTCAATAAAGTTACGTACCAGGTTATGTAGTAGTTTATTCGCAACGTCGGGTTCTGGTTTGAACCTGTTGGCGAGGACCGAGAGCGTCGCACCTCCGCTCACGGCTGGAGATACCCGTACACTGCCTGACTGCAGGCCGATATCCCTCGTATTGGACGTGTGAGCTGCGCGGCGACCAAATAACGCATTTTGCACACCTCTCGCGTGCGCATTTGCAACGGGGTTTCCTCTCCAGGGTTAAGAGTCTTCCCGCAGTCGCCCGGGGAAACTCTTAAGAGTCTTCCCGCAGCTCCTGGGTTAAAACTTATTTTAGAAAAACTTGGCTCGGGTTTTAACCCTCCAGCCCCGGCTATTGTATTATATAATTTCCCTGAAACCCGGGGGTTTTGGCCGAAAAACGTCTACGCCTAGGCTACCGTATTATTGTTATTTTGACTGCTTCCGCATTCTCGCGCATCCCTCAAGCGTATATGTGTTTCGTACCTGTAGAATGGCGTTAAGTAGAGCTCTCTAAGTCAACTGGTTCAGTTGTGATGGCGATTTAATTGGAGATAATTTTGTGGCAATATCAGCCACTTTACACTACTTTTCGCTACTTAACAATTACATACTGGCACACACGAACAAGCTTCGCTCTCCTTCTTGTGGTCGGAGATGCGCGGCGTCAGTCCAGCCGGCTGTTGTTTACATGCGTCGGACGGACGCCTCGCACACCAAGCTTACAGGCTTTCAAGCTGCCGGAGACTCAGCACCCTTCCGGGTTGCGCGGGGGGTGTTTTGTATGGAGGCCTCAGAGCCCAACCGAGTCTGGAGGGTTAATGTATTTCAAAGGCCTAAAACCCAATATTTTGAAAACCCGAACCAGGTTTTGGCCAAAGCTGGCTCGGATTTTGAGAGTTTGTAGACAACAAAATGACAGTAACCTCATTTAGAAATTTGGCTCAGGTTTCCCGAAATTGCAAAGCCATAAAACCCGAATTTTGGAAAACCCGAGCCAAGTTTTGGCAAAACTTGGCTCAGATTTTGCGAGTTTTAAGAGTAAACAAATTACAGTAACCTAATTTAGAATTTTGGCCAATGTTTCCCTAAATTGCAAACCCCAAAAAGCATAATTTTGGAAAACCCGAGCCAATTTTTGGCAAAACTTGGATCGTATTTTGAGAATCGAAAAAGACTAACTAAATGTCGGAAATCGGCTCATGATTTCCCTAATTGCAAAGCCATATAACCAGATTTATCGAAAACGTAGCACTTATTTAAATCATAAATATCCAGTAACATAGACCTAGTACAATGGATACAAGCCTAATCCACACCTAACGCCTACAATGTGTCCGTAGTACAGTACCTAGTAGGCCTACGTGGGATACAACATGGCGGTTGTGCCGGCGCCCATTTAGTAGCCTACCGGTATTCGGCCGTATCTGTAAATACGAATGCGAGTCACTTCGAGCGAATTCCTGATCGAGCGGATGCACAATCTAAGCTAATTAACCTAACCTAACCTAACCTAACTTAACCTAACCCTCTCACCACGGAAGGGCTCTTGAACGCCCATAAAAAAGCATATAACAGGTACCCGGATGGTATCTTGAACGCCCAGTGGTTGAAAGCCTGTGAGCTTCGTGTGCGGGGCGTCGGTCCGACGCATGTAAACAACAGCCGGCTGGACCGTCGCCCCGCATCTCCGGCCACAAGAAGGAGAGCGTCGCTTGTTCGTGTGTGCCTGTATGTTGTTGTTAAGTATCGAAAAGTGGTGTAAAGTGGCTGTTTTGGCCATAAAGTTATCTCCAATGAAATCATCATCACAGCTCAACCAGTTGACTTAGAGAGCTCTACTTAATGCCATTCTACAGGTAAATAACACAGCTACACTTGGGGATGCGCGGGAATGCGGGAAGCAGTCTGATTAACGAATATACGGTAGCCTAGCCTAGACATTTTTCGGCCAAAACACCCGGGTTTCGAGGAATATATATAATACATAGCCGGGGCTGGAGGGTTAACCTAACCTAACTTAACTTAACTTAACTTAACTTAACTTAACTTAACCTAACCTAAATGTGCCTCCGCTCGAATATGAATTCGCTCGAAGTGTCCAGATACCGTAAATACTACCGCAACTACGAATCTTGTTTCTGAGACCTAGTATATTAACCTAACCAAACAACCCAACCTAACCTAACCTAGACCCAGTACGTGGGATACTAAACTAGCCCTTGCATGCCAGCAACAGCGGATTCATAGTACTCAGTACGTGGTATTTATTACCCATTAATTTCCGGAAGTTTAAACCTATGCGAAAAAATCTTACCTCTTACACGTCACATCAGTAGGCAAGCACCCATGTTCAGTAGTATATCCCTAGTAGGGTACCCAGTACATTGGGTGGATGAGTAACCCCTACAAATATTAAAGCGTATAATAGTATACCTTATTGAGATGAAGTTGAGGGAGTAGGTGATGAGGTCCATGACGAAGTGCATCCACGTCTCCGACGAGGAGGTCGGCCACGTCTACCTCTTGCACGGCAACCCCCACGTCTTGGTAAAGAGGTCAAGGGATAGGCACGTTGAGGTGAAGAGGTCGAGGGAGCAGCTGGTGGAGGTGAAGAGGTCGATGGGCAGGTACGTGGAGGAGACGAGTCAGGACGTGGGCGTTTTGCGGTGTTAGAGGGTGGAGAGGTTGAGGCAGCACGTTGTTGATGGTGTAAAGGCGGAACGTGAGGGTCCTGAGGCTGAGGTGGAGAGGTGTCACTGTCAGACTGTGGGGATCCAGGGCTGGGACACGTGGCGGATCACGTCTCCGACCAGAAGGTCGGCCACGTCGACCTCTTGAACGGCGACCAGAGGTGGATGGACCTGCACGTTGAGGTGAATGTGTTATTGCAGACGATGATGTAGGTGACTGTACAGCATCGGCAGGCCTGGAGTCGTCAGCAGCATCCGAATCCCCACAGTCAGAATCCCGAATGTCCAACTCAGAATCAGGCTCCCGAGGCAATGGTGGAGGTTTGTCAGACTGAGGCGTATACAATGTTGCAGCCTGAACGAGAAAAGCGTGTAGAGCTCTGCGGCGGGTGACTGACTTGAGGAAGAGGTATCTTGCGAGATATTGGTGAAGGAAATGGGGACGGATTCCAGGCTTCTTGATGTACTCCTTCACGTCCCTCCACAACTGCTCTACTGTTTGTGTGTGAATATTTTTATTGGCGGGATTTATGAAGTTCACTTTATGGTTGACAGTGCCATGCTCGTAGCCATGCTCACTGACGCTGCTGTATGCCTTCCAACAATCCGAGTAAATAATTGAGCCTGGCAATATATATTTATTAATTAAAGGCAGCAACACGTCTCAGCTACGAGGGAGAGGGTCACTTTGTCATCAATGAGCGGCACCACAAATCTTTTTCCTGACACCCGCTCAATTCCAACAAACAACCAGTACTGTTTTTTCCCCAATTCCCTGCCAACATGAAATTTCGCCTTAATAATAAATGTTTCGTCTATTTCCACTACGATGTTGGGACCACCAATCGGTTGTTGGTTATCAAACCACGAACTAGTGACCTCCAAGCAAAAACTTCTCCAGTCAACACAGGTGGGGTACGATATGCCAAGGTTCATTATCGCCTCCCAGTGTTGGAAATTTTTGTTTAACCACAAATTGATTAACCCGAGAATTTGCCATGGTTCTATATGAGCTTGATCTAAAAATGTGCCTTTTTTATGAGAAGTGCGGAACCCACAGTCACGGCGGGTGGTTGTTTTCTCTAAGAACCAGTAGTTACCGCAACGCCACTGTTCTAAGGGCTCATAAAAATAACAGGCTTCACCACACCTCTTACACGTCACATCACTCGGCAAACACCCATGGTCTGAAAATACTTTCAGGGCAGCAGTATTATTACGAGTAGTGTCTACAATAATAGAATGTGGCAGAGGTAAACATCCTTTGCATTCCACCGCCATGACTCGACTGTCAATTTTCAGCTAAATCAAGGTGGGTATCTGTGATTGGCCGATTGCAATGACGTAATCAACATATTATACCTCAGTGATTGGCTCCCGAAGGTATGCGTGACAAGAGCTTGACGTAGCATAAGCGTGATAATGACGTGTTCACAAAAAAAAACAATAGGAACCCAGTAGCGTCTCGTGACGTGATGCGCAAAGCTGTGGAAATGAACTCCTGTAGTTTCGACAGAGATGGGCAGGTGGAGTTAGTGTAGACTAAAAAGCTGGTGGACAGACCTCGGGAGACAGGTGAAAATGGCGTGTGTACGAATCGTGCCGTCTATAGGAAGGTATTGACAACCATATTACGACAAAATTCCATTTTAGTACCATATATTTTTATTAGGTTTTGCCGAGGCTTAAAACACATTTTCATATTATGTTTAGAGCATATAAAATCCATATTTGTTTTCAAATATTGCAAAATAATTGGTGACCAACTTATTTAGTTATACTGTAACTTTACATGCATTTCTACAATCGATAGTCTATCATAGGTATTATGTATATTTGTTTTGAAGAACTATATTTCGGAGTCAAAATTATATCCATGTCTGACCGCCCATAGATGTGTGCATTAGATAGAGCCATATATGGGTTGTATAAATTATTTTTGTATCTTATTTTTGATGATATTATTGAACTCTAATATTAAATTATATGAACATTGAACAATATAACCATAAATTGTTATGCCAATATAATATTTTGTCATGAGCTCCTATTAAAGTCTGAAAAGAATATAAAAGTTCCGTAATATAAACTCTGTTTAACCCTCCTGGCCCGGGCAGGCTCACCAAAGGACGGACCTCGTATCCGGGTTATCTGGCCGAAAGTCAACAAAAGTAAACTAAGGCTAATCTCATTAATATATTACCTACATTAATCAAACATATATAGAAATGGGCGCCTTACCTTGCTGCGTAGAATGGCGTTGAGTAGAGCTCTCTAGCTCAATTGGTTCCGGAGTGATGGTGATGGAAGTGAAGGTAACTTTTGCCGCGTATTTACCTCGGCGCGTCCGAACACTCAACCGCGGCCCCGGCTACGACGCCCAGTTGCACTCGTCGCTCCACCCGCAATTATGCCGGGAAGCGATTTGATAGTGTTTTATTGGTTATTCTGTAATTTATTATAGTTATTATGTTATTTTCACTCAATAAAGTTATTTACATGAACTTATTTGTGTCTCTGTCACTTATTACTTCGTTTTATTATTATTATTATGATTATAGTGTCACTTTCACTGGACTTTGATAATTGGTAGTGTCATTTCCCCTTTTATGTATTGTTAGGTAAGCTAATAATATATATAGTGTCACTGTCACTTGTTCATATTGTTATGAAGGCACTTATTATTACTTGTGTGTGTCTCTTTCACTTATACTTAGTTTTATTATTATTATACTGTCACTTTGACTGGCCTAGGCTTATTGAGTGTCATTTTCACTTATTTATTGTTAGAAATATATATTTTAGTGTCATTTTCACTTGTTCATATTGTTATTGAAGGCACTTATTATTACTTATGTGTCCTTTTCACTTATACTTAGTTATATTATTATTCTTAGCCTACATTTGAGTGTCACTTTCACTGTTATCACTTCCACTTCAAAAGTTTGTTAGAGTGTGGAAGTCGTTGAAGCAGGTGCCAGCACACAGTCCAACTTGACACTCGAGGCATTCCCAAGTGGTTTTTGTGGGTTTGCGGGGTATGCGAGTTGTGTGGCTGCACACATGGCACCTCTTCTGACTCCTAGCGTTACTACCTGGTGCTTTGAAAGGAAGGGCGTTGAGCTGGTGCTTCCTGAAAAATTCAGCACACCCCGTTCTGTCCAGCTGGCCTGGTCCTTGTAGTGGCTTCCCTGGTGTACCCGCATGTTTAGCCAGGAGCTCAAGTATCACCTGCTTGTGGAACATCCGCAGGGACTTGTACTTCTTGGCTCCTGGAGTCCTCAGACGGTAGATGTTGTAGGCATTGAGGACCGACATATCTACCGTATGCAGGATAAACTTCTTGTACCACCTGCAAGATGTTCGCAGGCAGTCGATGAAGCCCATCTGCATGTCGGACTTGTCAACGAGGCGCCTGTTGAGGTTATAATCCAGGACAGCAGCTGGACGGGATTCTTGGTTCTTCAGTCCACCTTCCCTGTGGCCACCATCTCGGCCTTGTGGCATGTGGTGAGGAGGTTGACCTTGTGCTGGTCATGTCAGTGGATGGAGAGGATGGGGCCACTCTTCTTGTGGAAGATGTCCGCCTTCTTCGTCTTGGTTGGGTAGCCTGGCATGCCCTTCCTCTTGCCCTCGACTGTTCCGACAGTTCCGGTCTTGCGGTCATGGAGGTACTTGGTCAGGAGAGGCGACGTGTAGTAATTATCTGTGTAGAGGATGTGGTTTTTATTGAAGTGCTTCTCCATCATCTTCTTCACTACAGCGCCACCAAAACCAATGAGGGGGTCAGTCACAATTTCTCCAGCCTTGCCGCTGTAGACTATAAAGTCCAGCACATACCCCGTCAAATAGTCGCAAAGGACGAAGAGCTTGATGCCGAAGCGGTGTCTCTTGGACGGGATATACTGTCAGAAGTGCAGCCTACCACGGAACAGGACCAGAGACTCGTCGAGGCACATCTTCTGGAAAGGAATCAGGTAGGCGGTGAACCGATAACGTATCATGTCATACAGCTTCCTGATCTTCCATAATGAGTCGGGAAGGTGGACTGCCATGTTGTTTGTCAGGTGGAGATAGGAGAGGATGTCGAAGTACCTGTCCCTGGACATGTACTTGCCAAATGCTGGAGTCGTTATGATGTCACCAGTGATCCAGTAGTCTGCCAGAGCGTGCTTCCTGATATATGTCATCAGCATTGTGAGTGCCAAGAACACATATAGTTCTGCCACAGTGACATCTCTCCATGCCACCATCTTGGCACTGGTCTTCCTGCCAAGAAAGTTGGCATAGATCTCATGATGGTTGTTGGTCTCCTCGACGAGGTATTCCATGACTTCATTGTCATAGAAGCCACAGAAAATTTCACTGGGGGTAGCAGCTGGGCATGTTGGTGACACCACGGAACCCATCTGTACCTCGTCAAAGGCAGGACAATCTGGCTCAAAATCAGGCCCATCTGTCCACACAAACAGGTCGGATGCTGATGCTCGAGGTCGTGCAGGTGCAGCAGGCACACGCCCTGGACGCCCTTGGCCACGCGGACGCCCTGCATGCCCACGCCCACGCCCAGGGGCAGCGGCGTCGGCAGACTGACCACGTCCACGACCTCGCCCTCTCGCTCGTCTTGTCGGGACTTCCTCTTCTGTTCCTCTTCCTCTTCCTCCTCAGGCGACGTCAGGTCATCTGGGGCAATGTTGGGGTCGTCAGCATCCTCTTCAGGAGACAATTCGGGTGAAGAAGTGATCGGGCGTCGGCGGTGTGGGGCGCGGGAGGCTGCGGGAGCTTCAACAATGGGAGCCTCGGCCTCGGGAGTTGGGCTCCTTTTGCGGTGAGCCGAGGGCCTCTCCGCAGCAAATAATGATCTGCGGTGTGTTGAGGGCTGTGGCACACTAGTAATACCGCTTGAAGTGGCCCTTTGGTCATCCTGAAGGAGAGATGAAGCCGAGGGCTGTGGGTGACCCACGCGGCGTCCCGGGTCAAGGCGTCGGGACAATGGAATGCGGGTGGTTGCTAGGCCAGGGTCGGCGTCATTAGCACTGTCTTCAGCTTCCCTATCCTTTTCTGCGGCTGCCCTGCGTGCTTTTTTAGCTGCATTCACCAACGATTGTTTATAGAAATATTTGCCCACTTTCAAGGGCGTACGGGCAGGCAAAGGGGAAGGTCCTGGGCTAGGGCTAGGCCTAGGCTGACCTAGCAAAGATGGCGAGGGGGTAGGCCTAGGTTCTAGCACACTTGGAAGCTCAATGGCACCTTCCTGAAACACTTCCACATCAGGATCATCACTACTGTCTCCCCCCTCAAATAAATCGACATTATCGTCGTCTCCAAAGCCAACGAAATCGTCATCTTCACTTGCACTTATAAATTGTTCCTTGTCCACCAAGCTTTCGCCACTGCTCTCTTCACTATCAAAAAGTTGTCGCTGTATAGCGCTATCACTCAACAAACGCTTAACTTTCTTTCATTGAGCTTTCTTCTCGGTTGCAACAGGCGTTGAAGTTGCGAGCGGGGTAGCACTGGGGCCCGCGGGAGGTTGCAGCCAATCGGACACGTCGGAAAGCATGTTTTCAGTATAACTCGCTATGGCGGCCACGTACGAACTGATAACACTAGTAGTTGAGGCTTGGTGGCGCTGCGGTCGCTCCTGCAATGCAAAATTTGGCCGCGCGAATTTTGAAGCACGCTTTAAAGCACAAAGATTTTAAAATGACACCCGGGCACCGGCCCTTTTTTTTGGTGTCATTTTAAAATGACACCCGGGCTGGAAGGGTTAATAAAGTTTAATTCAGTCTCGACTCTGACCTACACCTTGCTTGAAACGTTGTGGAAATCTCTCACATTTTCATACGATATACAGTAGGGTCTCACATAAAACGAGAAATTGGTCGATAAACGAGGGCGTTCTATGCGATTTCGTTTTATGTGAACACGGCATATTGGTGGCCCAATATCGTCAATGTTCACTGGAAGCGTAACTTTTCGTCAGGAGCGTACGATATTTCGTACGATATTTCGGCGTTCTATATGAAAGCGTACGATATTTCGTACGTTTTGTACGATATATCGGCGCTCTATATGAAAACTCCTCGGATTTGCCCCACTTTGGCGGCGGACTCGTTTTATGTGATCACATTCGTTCTGATCGAAAATTAAATATTAATATTTTAGGTCGCTCGTTTTAATCGAGACTCGTTTTATCTGAACACGTTTTATGCGGGACCCTACTGTACTAACAAAACCGTAATTATTGTGATATTGAGTGAAACTATTGATATTTGAGAAGTCTGCAAAGCTATCAAGGAATACAGTGATGTGATTGGCCACCTACAGCCTGGCAAGTGGCAACAAGGCGGCGATCTCTTTTGTCGGACTGTAGGCTATATAGGCTAGCCTAATATATTTTTATCGTAAATTTAGTTTCGTAACCTACCGTTACCTTTGGATTTTAGTCTAGGCTATATGCCAATCCTAGACCTAGGTAGGCTAGGTTAGCCTAGCCCAACATTCCTTTTTTTTTTTTTTTTTTTTTTTTTTTTTTTTTGTAAGGCTAGGCTAACCTAGCCTAGGCTACTCTTGAGTTTTGGAATACAGTAGGCCTAGGCCTATTTTAGATATCTAACGTTTAAAATAATAAAATAAAAATACGTAGGCTAGGAATAAAATTTTGTTGTTGTTGTTCCCCAAGCTGCCTGGCCGAACAGCCCCAAGGCCCCGAGCAAGGCCAAGGCCATTACCGAGCGCCCCCACAGAACCCTCCCCGCCGACCACAATAAAGCCTGGGTGACCGAAGCCACTCCATGGCGGGGAGCTTGAGGAGGGTGCGGAAACGCCCGGGAAACCAAAGCCCCACCCAGGGCCCTGTGCCCCTCAGCAATTATGAAGAGAAAGTTGAGGGGCAAGGGAAAAATGTGACGCTTTGGCTTCCAATCTTGGTAGATTGGGAGGTCAATCCACGTTAGAGATGCCGTCACTTGAGATCTAGAAAATATATAAGTAAAAGGAACAGTCAGAGTAAGCTATGGGTATGGCAGAGATTGCTCAGTTCTCACTCTGATAGACCAGCCCATCACCACATGACTAGAACCCAATCCTCTCAGCATCAGCTAGGAAAGGCCCTAGAAAGCCGTCTTTGGCGGGGGGATAGCTCCCCTATTTCAACCCTTTTCGGGGTTGGGCACCCGCCAGGAATAAAATGTTGTTATCATTATTGTATACAGAAAGTTCATTTGTGTCATCACTCAAAAAAAAACTGTGTCGTTTGACACCCTGTGAATCGATAGCTCTAAAGATCATATGAAAATGTGTTAAACCCTCGGAAAAACCTAATATAAAAGTATGGTACTAAAATTTAATTTTCGTAACAAGGTTGTCAATACGGTACTTTTCCGTTATCAATGTACAATCAAAGCTGAAGATTGCAGAGTAAGCACCGTAGACTTCATCGACTTTTCTTTCACCTTCGTATAATCGACAGCCAATTTAGTATAACTAAATAAGTTGGTCACCAATTATTTTGCAATATTTGAAAACAAATATGGATTTTATATGCTCTAAACATCATATGAAAATGTGTTTTAAGCCTCGGCAAAACCTAATAAAAATATATGGTACTAAAATGTAATTTTTTCGTAACATGGTTGTCAATACCTTCCTATAGAAGGCACCGATTCGTACACACACCATTTTCACCTGTCTCCCGAGGTCTGTCCACCAGCTTTTTAGTCAACACTAACTTCACCTGCCCATCTCTGTCGAAACTACAGGTGTTCATTTCCACAGCTTTGCGCATCACTTCACGAGACACTACTGTGTTCCTATTGTTTTTTTTGTGAAGACGTCATTATAAAGCATAGGCTACGTCACGCATACCCTCGGGAGCCAATCACTCGGGTGTAATATGTTGATTACGTCATTGCAATCGGCCAATCACAGATACCCACCTTGATTTATCTGATAATCGCCAGTCGAGTCATGGCAGTATACTGTAAAGGGCCAGGATTTTCGCCTCTGCACTGTGTTATTGTAGAAACTACAAGAAATAATACTGCTGCCCTGAAAGTATTTACAGAACATGGGTGCTTGCCTACTGATGTGACGTGTAAGAGATTAGATTTTTTCGCATAGGTTTAAACTTCCGGAAATTAATGGGTAGTAAATACCACGTACTGAGTACTATGAATCCTCTGTAGCTGGCATGCAAGGGCTAGTTTAGTATCCCACGTACTGAGTACTATGAATCCGCTGTTGCTGGCATGCAAGGGCTAGTTTAGTATCCCACGTACTGAGTACTATGAATCCGCTGTTGCTGGCATGCAAGGGCTAGTTTAGTATCCCACGTACTGGGTCTAGGTTAGGTTAGGTTGGGTTGTTTGGTTAGGTTAATATACTAGGTCGCAGAAACAAGATTCGTAGTTGCGGTAGTATTTACAGATACGCCCGAATACTAAATGGGCGGCGGACCAACCGCCATGGCACCGGTGAGGGTTAGTGTTGTATCCCACGTAGGCCTAGTAGGTACTACGTACACATTGTAGGCGTTAGGTGTGGATTAGGCTTGTATCCAATGTACTAGGTCTATGTTACTGGATATTTATTATTTAAATAAGTGCTACGTTTTCGATAAATCTGGTTATATGGCTTTGCAATTAGGGAAATCATGAGCCGATTTCCGACATTTCGTTAGTCTTTTTCGATTCTCAAAATACGATCCAAGTTTTGCCAAAAATTGGCTCGGGTTTTCCAAAATTATGCTTTTTGGGGTTTGCAATTTAGGGAAACATGAACCAAAATTCTAAATTAGGTTACTGTAATTTATTTACTCTTAAAACTCGCAAAATCCGAGCCAAGTTTTGCCAAAACTTGGCTCGGGTTTTCCAAAATTTGGGTTTTATTGCTCTGCAATTTCGGGAAACCTGAGCCAAATTTCTAAATGAGGTTACTGTAATTTTTTTGTCTACAAACTGTCAAAATCCGAGCCAGCTTTGGCCAAAACTTGGCTCGGGTTTTCGAAATATTGGGTTTTAGGCCTTTGAAATACCTTAAAACCCGAGCCAAGTTTTGCTAAAATACGTTTTTATCGCCGTTTTACGCATTTAACCCCTCATTTTCCCTGTACTTCATAGCCCTCCCCACTATCGGGCGGCGTGTCTTAAGATCGTTGTATAATGGGGAAAACAGTTTCGCCGAAGGTTGTAATTATTTCCAAACACTATATATTGATGAAAACTAACAGGAAAAAATACAAAAATACATGGGAAAATTAGTGACCATCTTATTTAAATTTTCTGCCAATTTTTGTTTTTATTTACTAAGGGATTAGTACTCAACCAGCGGGGGTGTGGGGGAGGTAGCCCCCACCCATATTACTAGGTTAGGTTAGGTAAGGTTGTTGTTGTTGTTCCCCAAGCTGCCTGGCCGAACAGCCCCAAGGCCCCGAGCAAGGCCAAGGCCATAACCGAGCGCCCCCACAGAACCCTCCCTGCCGACCACAATAAAGCCTGGGTGACCGAAGCCACTCCATGGCGGGGAGCTGAGGAGGGTGCGGAAACGCCCGGGAAACCAAAGTCCCACCCAGGACCCTGTGCCCCTCAGCAATTATGAAGAGAAAGTTGAGGGGCAAAGGAAAAATGTTAGGTAAGGTTGTTAGGTTAGGCTAATCTCTTTTCAAATCACTATGGGGGGGGGGGGGGTCTCAACATCGATCGATAGGCCTAATGGGGAAAATAGGTTTTCCCGAGATTTCTAATTAATTACAAACACTATACAGTATATTGATGCAAATGATTTTTTTTTTTTATAAAAAACACTTGAAAATTTGTGGTATTAAAATAAAAAAAAATCCCAAATATGTTAGTTAGGTCATGTACTTCATTGCCATATATGTCCACCCCGTCAGAAATTCATTATAACAAAATTCCTAAATCTCTAAAAAAAATATAAACAGGGAACGTGAGCTGGGTTTAGACCGTCGCGCACCCATAAACAGGGAACGTGAGGCTGAGCTGGGTTTAGACCGTCGGCGAGACAGGTTAGTTTTCGGTTAGGTTAGGTTGGACTATTTATTTTTGCATTTTCCGATGGGGTTCATAAAAAAACACTCCTAAAAAAATCCATAAACAAGGTAAAACAATAAAAAATACTGTACTTGTAAAAATCGTCCCCGGTGTAAAACAGGATATTTACCAAAAATATCCTACTTGTAAAAATCGTCCCTGGTGTAAAACAGGATAAATCACTAACAACTTAAGCCGGTATCACACGAGCGCTTTTTCACTCAACATTTATACTTAACACTGATCTGGCAGCTTAGGAGGTCAACATAAATAATATTTATGATGCCTAAATTCATCTACCATCAAGTCTAGCTTCCGATACCATTGCAAAATATTCCAGAAATGTTACTAGAAAAAAATGTTGATCATCGAATGTTGACTATAAAAGCTCTCGTGTGATACCGGCTTTAGGGTAAAACACCGAAATAGGTACTTTGGTCTTTCCTACCGTAATTGAGTACCGCCAATTGCCAACTTCAGCTGGGTATTCTTTCTGTCTTTCTTCTTTGGTGTATTCACACACGTCAGCTAGCCTAGTTCCCCTATTACACTCCACTTTAAAGGTAAAATATATCATATTTAAGCATTTCCATAGGTCTTGCCAGTTATTAAGTGAATATGTGTGCGCGACAGACAAGATTCACCGGTTTGTCGATGCGGACAAGGTCTAAAACTTTCTAAACATTCATAAAACCACATCACCTTACACTCAAGATGGCTGCTGAAACCGAACTGGGGGTGATCAGCTGACCCTGTGTTCGATTCCAGAGTTTTGAAATGCACCCTGTGGCAAACGATGGATAAGGTGACCAGAGTCCCGATTTTAGGCGGGACAGTCCCGCATTTTTTATGTCTGTCCCGCATTTTCAAATGTCCCGCTTTTAGAGGAACTGTCCCGCTTTATGAAATTATGCCATTTATACCCAGGTTTATTAATTCTGGCAAACAATACATAATAAGAGTTAATTCATTATTCATCAATCATCATAGGAATGGTTACTCTACACTCTTACTCGAAGGATTTGACCGTTTAAGCCGTGAGTGGCACTAATCAAACAGGTTCACTATGAAGGGATTGAGAGATGTACGATGATTATCAGCAGTGTATGATTTTGTATTTGATCTGAATCATTTATATTCCAATATATCTAAAGAGTCAGCTGCATCTAATAATGTAAGGTTATTTCTTAAATACCGTTCACTTAGTGCGTGACCCTAGGGTAGGCAAATGCTTACAGCTAGTGAAATGTAGAATTTACAAGTACGACAATGTTTTATCGAAGTACGATGTAATTACTATGGAGACACTGGCACACCGCAGAGGACTCGTAACTCGCTACAATGTGTTCCATACTTCCATATTCCATTCGTGCAGTGCTTGGTAGGCAGCCTTACGCTTACGAAGAGAGGAACGTTGTCCTTGTGTTTATTAGAATTATTTTCTGAAATGTCCAAAAGGAAGTGAGCAGTTGAAGTCAAAATACCCTTTTATTATAAAGACCACATCTGCAAATGATGTTAAATCAACACCAGTTACTGAAGAAGATTTCATCTAGTGAAAAGTACGGGAATTGAAAGGTAAATAGCCTAAGTATATTTGTGCATTAATGGTTTAATCTTCAATATACAGTACAGTAATAGTTTTTTTTGTATATTTAGCCTATACGATGTAACATCTCTCTCATATTTACTCAATAATAATGGTTCATTATTATTATTACTATTTTTATTTCAGGTCTACATAATATTGGTAAACCTACATATTAGCTGCAAAAAGTCGTACCACAACTCCATACGGATCATACCGGTAGGCCTACACGTTAAACTCTAGTAACAATGTCCCGCATTTAGCTCTACAAAATCTGGTCACCTTAACGATGGATTTTTATAAAAACGAATGCGATTTTTGCGGTCAGTCAAAAAAAGTAGGCTACCATTGGGTATTAGTTTATGACCAACCAGTTACGGGCCCCATCGATGATTATCAGTGTTTTATCACTTTCATAAACAATACTTTGTTGGTGTACATGTAATTACCGTCGCAAAATCACTACAAGTGAAATACGAGAAACTGTTGGATTGTTCACCCATAACACGGGGAACGTGAGCTGGGTTTAGACCGTCGCGAACCCATAAACAGGGAACGTGAGCTGGGTTTAGACCATCGCGCACCCATAATCAGGAAACGTGAGCTGGGTTTAGACCGTCAGCGAGACAGGTTAATTTTCGGTTAGGTTAGGTTAGGTTAGGCTAATGTTGAAAATACTAAAATGCGACTGTCCTCGGTATTAACCTGTCAAGTGCGGGGAGACTTTTATGAGTTTTACCAGTCAGCTGCGGCAAGACTCTTATGATCCTAGGCCTAAAAAAAAAATATTTAAACCACCCCAGTAGCAATTGATTTTTTTTTTTTTTTTTTTTTTGCCCCTTGGTCATGCCAAATATCACTCCACATTTCCCCCCCCCCCCCCCCTCCCCCTTCAATTATCACCTATTTTCTCTGTTATTCCCTTATTCTTAGGTATATTTTCATGCTAACAATAGTGAGTTGCTAGCAGGGTGTGGTCATATGTGTTACCAAGCGTGAGAAAGAGAAAGAGATAAGGAGAGAGACGTCAGTGTCGCTCCAGGCATCGTGAGGGGTGGATGTTGGCCAGGCTGCCTTACACTTGATGAATGTAACTCTCGCTCTCATTTCGCGATTTTGACCAGCCAAACACTGTTTCCACTTGTTTTATTGTTGTAACAGATTAATATATTCATATTAAACGTAAAATAGGCGCATATGGATAAGTATTAATTATATTTATGGTAAGATAAGGATTTTAGTAAATGGAAACAGTGAAATAGGTCCGCACAGGGCTATGGTGTAATTTCCCCCCCCCCCCCCTGCGCACTTCTTAGGTTAAACAACACTGTATATCAAATAAAAAAAAAAAACAACCAACACATAACCAGAAAAACTCGTAAATGGTTGGTGATAAACTTTTACCTACCATTGTTTTGGGTGGCCTGACGCTACCTTTATCGCATAAATCGACCTCTTATATGTCATATTTTATATATTTCAAAGTAAGATATGGTCACCATAAGTGTATCAAGTTGAAGCCAAAGCCATTTTCCGAACTACGATGTCTAGTGGTAATTTTTTGTAATTACCTTGGAAATAATGGCGGGAAGGATGTAGAGTCCGGGCGTACGGTTGTTTTTTCAGGTTATTTGACCCCTGCTGGCAATATATATGATGATGACAATATGTCATGGGGGGGGGGGGGGCAAAGCCTTCCCCTCAACATATTATTGTATCCAATGGCATTCAAAATAAACGGGAACATGATTGCAAAGGTCCGACGCCTCCGCCGTCATGTTTACATTTGTCGATCGCCGTTGTTAACCCTTCTGGCACGGGCGAGCCCTCCTAAGGACGTTGAGATCCGGGCGATTTGGCCGAAAAACGTCTACGCCTAGGCTACCGTATCTTTGTTATTTTAACTGCTAGAAAATTCCCACACATCTCTAAACGTATTGCGGTTTCCAATCTCTAGACTGGCGTTGAGTAGAGCTCTCTAAGTCAACTGGTTCAGTTGTGATGACGATTTCCGTGGAGAGAGTTTCGAGGCGATGTTAGCAATATGACACAATTTTCAACACTAAATCTGTCTTAGCAGACCACACAACAACAGAGCTCCGACGTCTGCTTGCTTTTGGAGGTGTGCGCGTTGCCTCCGACCAGCTGTGTTTACATACGTCGGACGCGCGGCTTTCAAAACAAGCTTAACCTCTCGGCTGCACATGGGGGGTATGAGACACCACACGCCTGTGCGCACGTATTTGAGCTGTTCCCATCACTAACATCGTTATTTTACCATAAATATCGTTAATACTTATTCATATGCGCCTATTTTACCATTAATATGAAGATATTAACCAGTTACAACAATAAAACAAGTGGAAACAGTGTTTGGCTGGTCAAAATCGCGAAATGAAAGTGAGAGTGTGTGTGAGTGAGTGTGAGCCAACCTTCCACTCACGAAGCTTTGAGAGACACTGGAGGTATCTCTCAATTCTCTTCCTGACTTCTCCCCTAATTCCCACACTTGGTAACACTGATGACAACGCCCTGCTAGCAACTCGCTAATTTTAGCACGAAAATAGACCACAGAATAAGGGAATAACAGGGAAAATAGGTGATAATTGAAGGAGGGGGGGGGGATGTGGAGAACTGATATTTGGCATGGCCCAGGGGCAAAAAAAAAAAAAAAAAGGTTCAAGTTTTTTTGGGGTGTTTTAACCCCTCCAACCCGGAAGGGCTCTTGAACGCCCATTGCTTGCGTGAGTGCTTTCGAATGCCGCGCGTACATTTTCGGTATCGTGGGACGGTAGGTGGCGCCACCAGGCGTAAACTACGCCACAGCAACAGTATCTACCCCGACGCCATCATGGACAGTACGCCAAATAGTGATTCCGCTGTGTCCGATACCGTGCTTTCTACGACGCCCTTGCTAGTTCGTCGCGCCTTACCCCGACGCCATCGCCTAAATGTGTTATCTCCCGGAGGTATTGAGACGACATTGAGACTTTATGAGCGAGCTGATGCCAAGCATAATGTTGATGATGAAGTCAGTGACGACTCCAGTAATTATAAGTCGAGTGATTATGGCCATGAGAGTGACAAAGAAGAGCAATTCCTGGGATTTGCGAAAGAACATGACAGTGATGAGAGTGATGAAGGTGATGTACCAGTTGTTGAGGAAGCTGGTTTACCTAAAGACAGTGAACTTGAGAGAGTAAGTGAGTGGGAGAGTTCAAGGTCACTCACCAAATTTCGCATAAGTGACACGACGCCAAGCCCTTCCCCAGGTAAATCGCCTTTCAAGCTACATTTGTATAAGCAGAAAATACTTGAGAAGGCGGCCGCGGCAGCTAGGGAACAAGCAAAACTACTTGGTGAGGATGAGGCTGTGAGTGAGGGTCAGCGTGGTGACCCTTCTCGTCCGCCATTGTCTCCCTTATCTACCCACGCCACCCAAGATGACCCGGATGCCCCGCATTCTTCCCCACCACCCCCACCATTGCCAAGGGTTGAGGACCCCCCACTTTCGGCCTATTTGCCTCCTAGGTCCCCCGACAGGAGACATACTGCTGCCGAAAAGGGGAAAGGTAGGAAATATACCAAAAAATTAAGAAAAGTAAGAGAGTTTTGTTCGAGGCTCCCGCGGCGTCCACCCCGGCCGGCCCCAGCCATACGTCCCCGCAACTTTCCCCACGGTCCTCCCCACCTCTTCCGCCTTCAACATGTCTTCCTGAAGAAGTCTTTGAGCTCGCATCACCAATACCTGGGCCTAGTGACAGTGAAACATTGCTTTCTGTCACTCGTCGCAGGCCAAGGAGCCCAGGACCTCGGGGGGACACAGCCTCACCTGCCACTCCTTCCCCACCTCGCCCACCCGCACGCCGCCCACGCATCACTGGTTCCCCGCCAGATTATGTGGGGGCCACTGATGATGAAGGGCACCTCTCTGAAGACTCTGGCCATGATTACATAGGTCCACCGTCAGGGCAAGATGACCACTCTGACGATGACTATATGGACATCGACGACCCTCGACCCATCCGCTTGGCCCGGCGTCGTGCTGCCCGTCGTGCTGCCCGCCTCCCTGGCCGCCGCCCTCGCCGCCCTAGGGCGCGCGCCTCCCGAGTTGGCCGTGGGCGTGCTGGGCCACCAGCTGGAGCTCCTCATCAGCGTAGACAAGACCCATTCTACGTTTTTCAGTGGCAAGACGTAGTTGATGAGGATGGATACAACCCTGATGTGCCAGCTTTTGATGAGGTACTGGAGGGTTCAGGCATTACCCACAATTTTCCTGCAGGCCCCAATGCTCCACCACACGAACTATTTGAGGCCTTCTTTGATGAGGAGGTGGTAGGCTATGTTGTCAAAGAGACAAATAAGCAGCACCAATTCCAGGTCCACTTTTTGGGAAAGGTGACCAAGGGCCACATGAGGCAGTGGACCCCAGTGACTCATAAAGAGTTCATGGTGTTCCTGGCACTCACCATGCTAATGCCTCATGTCAAGAAGCATAGGTTGCCTGACTATTGGATCACCAATGATCTCATATCCACCCCTGCCTTCGGGAAATATATGTCTCGCGACCGGTACCTTGACATCCTCGCAGCGCTCCATCTTGTCACCAACCTTGACGTCCACCTCCCAGACAAGCTGTGGAAGATTAGGACGTTGTACGAGATGATGCGAGAACGCTTCACCTCCTACTTCAAGCCCTTCCGCAAGGTCGTCATTGACGAGTCTCTTGTGCTGTTCCGGGGAAAACTCAGCTTCCGGCAGTACATCCCCTCAAAAAGACATCGCTTTGGCATACAATTCTTTGTGCTGTGCGACTGCCAAACTGGCTATGTCCTGGACTTCCTGGTCTACAGCGGGAAGGAAGGGGACTTGCTTGTGGACCCCCTCATTGGCTTTGGCGGAGCAGTGGTGCAAGCCATGATGGACCGCTACTTTCACAAGAATCACGTCCTCTACACGGACAATTATTACACGTCCCCCACTCTCTCACAGTACCTGGATGAGCGCAAGACGGGGACTGTAGGCACAGTACGAGGGAAAAGGAAGGGCATGCCACCTTTCCCTCCAAAGACCAAAAAAGGTGATGTGTTCAAGAAGAAGTCGGGGCCCATTCTGGCTATCCACTGGCACGACCAGCGGAAGGTCAACCTCCTGACCACCATCCACAAGGGGGAAATGGTGGAGACTGGCAAGGTGGATCGCCGCACCCAGGCCAGGGTGACCAAGCCCGATGCTGTCCTGGACTACAACATCAACATGAGGCTGGTGGACAAGTCCGACATGCAGATAGGCTTCATTGACTGCCTGCGTACCTCGTGCAGATGGTACAAAAAGTTCTTTCTGCATATGGTGGACATGTCAGTTCTGAATGCCTACAACATATACAAGCTTCGGAATGTGAACACACCCATGAAGTTCAATAGCCTGCGGAGGTTCCAAAAGCAGGTGTTGACGGAGCTCCTGGAGAAGTATGCTACGCCACAGAGGGCAGTGGCACATCCTGGGCCCGCCGTTACTGACCGCTTGCAGTGTGCTCAATACTTGATTAGGCACAGGCTTGGTTCCCTGCCTCAGAATGAATCAGGAAGAACACAGCAGAAGCGGTGCCATGTCTGCTACAACAGCAGGGTGAGGCCGAGGTCAGGTAAAAAGTCAACCATGGAGTGTGTGGAGTGCAAGGTGGCACTCTGTGCTTTAGAGTGCTTCTTTGATTACCACTCCAAGCTGGAGTTCTAATAATCATACTGAAATTGCCAAATAAAATGACAATATGTACACTATAATTATATATAGGCAAAAAGTGGAAGAAAACCAATTTATTGTAATACAAAAGTCATGTATTATGAGAAAATTGATGCAAATACAATTACAATAATAATTATGTTAGAAGCATTGCTAAGAATGCCTCTAAAAAACTGGGACTCCTGTACAGAGTTCGAGAATTCTTCACTGACGAGCAGTTGGCCGTAATATATAAAAGTCATGTGCGCTCTCAGATGGATTACTGTTCACCTCTGTGGGGTGGAAGTGGAGTGGTTGCATTGAGGCAGTTGGACAAAATTCAAAATAAAGCTATTAGATTAATCAATAACCCTGCAATCACACAGGACCTTCCTACATTAGCCATACGAAGAAACGTTGCATCCCTTGCATTATTCTACAGATATTTTCACAGCAATTGTTCCGAGGAACTTGCTTCAATTGTGCCGCCTCTCCACATCTTTCCCCGTAGAACTAGGGCAGCTGAGAGAGCCCATGAATTTACACTTTCTCCTCCACAATGCAGAACTTCTGCTTATCAGAATTCATTTATCCCCAGAGCTACTACTCTTTGGAATTCACTTCCCTCGAATTGCTTTCCACAAACTTACAATCAACAAATGTTTAAATCCAGTTGTTACAAACATTTTATGAATGGAGGATGCCTTTAGGCACATGGACCTTTTTGTTTTATCTGTGTTTTTCCTTCCTCCGTTCATTGTCTCTTAAAAAAAAAAAAAAAAAAAAAAAAACACCATAATAATATGTGAAAGTGACACATATGTATATACCAAGTGACATTCATATGATTAGAACCTATAGAAATATATAAATCAGTGAAAAAAGACACAATAAATTGTATATAAAACGTTTACAAATCATATAACTAAGTGAAAGTGACACAAGACCTAATATTTGATGGCCAAAGTATAATAAATACCTGTGATAACGAATAATCAGTGCCTAATACAACAATAACCTACCTCAATTACTAATTAAATGTACGGTATCGAGTGAAAATGAGCATTATCAGTGACAGTGACACTCTCTAAAGCATATTTGTCAAAGTGAAAGTGACACAAGACCTAATATTTGATGGCCAAAGTATAATAAACACCTGTGATAACGAATAATCAGTGCCTAATACAACAATAACCTACCTCAATTACTAATAAAATGTACGGTATCGAGTGAAAATGAGCATTATCAGTGACAGTGACACTCTCTAAAGCATATTTGTCAAAGTGAAAGTCACACAAGACCTAATATATGATGGCCAAAGTATAATAAACACCTGTGATAACGAATAATCAGTGCCTAATACAACAATAACCTACCTCAATTACTAATAAAATGTACGGTATCGAGTGAAAATTAGCAATATCAGTGACAGTGATACCCTAATAAACATATTTTATATAATTGGCCTCAAAATAACTAGAAAATATCAAATAAACATCACATTCTCAATATCAAACACTAAAATCGTCTAAGGGAGATAAATACTTTGGCGCGACGAGCGGCTAGGTGCGTCGTAGCCATGGCCGGGGCGACGCGTCCGAACGCGGGAAGAATTTGCCGCCGAAAAGCACTCGTCTTCCCGCGCTCACCATTACGCAACCAGAGGGGCTAGAGACCTCTACTCAACGCCATTCGACAGAGGAAGGTTTGTGGAACATTATTCTTTTTTATTCACAACATTACATGCCATATTCATTGACTTACAGAGTAGTTAACATAGGCCAAAGATCGTCAAAACACCCGGTACCGGAGCACAGTCGCAAGCTATAGCCCCCGGGGCTGGAGGGTTAAATGGATTTTTTTAGGCCCAGGATCTTAAGAGTCTTCCCGCAGTCGCCCGGGGAAACTCTTAAGAGTCTTCCTGCAGCTCCTGGGTTAATAGGCTTTCAAGCTTACGGATTTTAAAAGGACACCCGGGCTCCTGCCCATCTGCCGCGGTGTCTTTTTAAAATGCTGCCCGGGCGGGAAGGGTTAAGGGGACTACACACCCTCCGGCACAATAAAATTAATAAAAAAACAAATATTATATCTTTTATCTCGATACTTTTAGGGTATAATCAAATTATCAATGCCGACTTTGTGGGAGCATGAGAATGTGGTACGTCATGATGTCACAACTTTCTGCGGTCTTTTTATTTGTCCTAGAGACAGCTGCTGTTACATGTAAATACTCGAATACCATACGAAGAGCGTGTAATTTCGTTTTTCTTAATATTTCCAATACATCATGAGATATAGAGGTCATAAAATGTACGTCGTGCACGACGTCGCGACGATCGCGATTTTGTTTAATAAAATTCCCCCTGATACTCAAGTTTTTCACTTTATCGAAAAAATCAAAATTACACGATGAAGGCACAACCAATATGTGTTAACATGAGCATTTACAAGCAGCTCCAATACAATACAATGGAGTAGTTACACTTGGAAGTTGCCAATATATGATTGTGGAAAATCGCAGACGAAAGTAAAATATATATAACATCTCAATTATTTGGTGGTGTGTCATGAAAAAATGGCTGTTACTCATAAAAACTAAGTTTTATGATTTAGGTATTAGAAGAAAACTTAAACTAGCCAGGAATTTAGGGTAAACTAGGATTTTTCTATATTTAACCTCTTATACTGTAATATGTATCATAGGTGAATGTCAGTGTTTTTTTTGTTTTTTTTTTTGGGGGGGGGGTATTGATGTCATAGTGATGTCATATAAGTGTTTATGCCCTCTTATGTTATTCTCCATTGTTGAAAGAAGCATTTTAGACCCCCTCCCAAAAAAAATCATGACATTTTTGTTGTGTGTCTGGGGGGGGGGGGTCATATGGTTGTTTATGCCCTCCTATGCTATTCTCCTATATTGAAAGAAGCATTTTAGACCAAAAAAAAATAATCATGAAATTTTGGACTAGGGGGGTGTGTAGTCCCCTTAACCCTTCCTACCCGGGCTCTCTCAGCCAATGACGGTCGCCCCTACCCGGGCGATTTGGCCGAAAAACGTCTAGGCCTAGGCTACCGTATTTATGTTTATTTTCACTGCTAGAACTTTCCCATTCATCTATAATCGTAGTGCGGTTTTCAATCTGTATTTTGGCATTGAGTAGAGCTCTGTAAGTCAACTAGTTCAGTTGTGATGACGATTTCAGTGGAGCCAATATTGCAGAGATGTTGCCAATATGGGGGCTTTTCAGACACTAATTTCGTCATGACGTCATAACAATAACATTGAAGAGTCTTCTCCTTCTTGTTTTCGGAGGTGCGGTGACGAACGCTTGGGTTTGTTGACATACGTCGTACGCACGGCGTTCGGACCAAGCTTAATTAGGCTATTAAACTCATGCCTTAGATAAGGCATACCGGGTATTGGCCCTTCTTTCGTGCTGTTATTACCTAAGGCAGCCCGGGTAGGAAGGGTTAACCCTTCCTACCCGGGCTACCTTAGGTAAGGACAGCTCGGCAGAAGGGCCGCTACCCGGCCGTCCTTACCTAAGACGGCAGCTTAATAACCTAATTAAGCTTGGTCTGAACGCCGTGCGTACGACGTACAGTAGGGTCCCGCATAAAACGTGTTCGCATAAAACGAGTCTCGATTAAAACGACCGACCTAAAATATTAATATTTAATTTTCGATCAGAACGAATGTGATCACATAAAACGAGTCCGCCGCCAAAGTGGGGCAAATACAAGGAGTTTTCATATAGAGCGCCGAAATATCGTACAAAACGTACAAAATATCGTACGCTTTCATATAAAACGCCGAAATATCGTACAAAACGTACGAAATATCGTTCGCTTTGTACGAAAATTTTCGCTTACAGTGAACATTGACGATATTGCGCCACCAAAATGCTGTGTTCACATAAAGCGAATTCACATAAAACGCCCTCGTTTATCGACCATAAACTCGTTTTATGTGAGACCCTACTGTATGTCAACAAACCCAAGCGTTGCGTCACCGCACCTCCGAAAACAAGAAGGAGAAGACTCTTCAATGTTATTGTTCTGACGTCAGACGAAATTAGTGTCTGAAAAGCCCCCATATTGGCAACATCTCTGCAATATTTGCTCCACTGAAATCGTCATCACAACTGAACCAGTTGACTTACAGAGCTCTACTCAACGCCAAAATACAGATTGAAAACCGCACTACGATTATAGATGAGTGGGAAAGTTCTAGCAGTGAAAATAAACATAAATACGGTAGCCTAGGCCTAGACGTTTTTCAGCCATTTCGCCCGGGTACGGGCGACCGTCCTTAGGTAAGACAGGCCGGGTAGGAAGGGTTAAGTTCGCGTCTATTTTGACAGCGATTTTTTCGGTAATTTGCCCCCTGCTGGCAATATATATGATGATGACAATATGTCATGGGGAGTGAGGGGGGCAAAGCCCCCCTCAACATATTATTATATCCAAAGGCAGTCAAAATAGACGGGAACATAATGGCAAAGGTCGGACGCCACTACGCGTAGTGTAAACAAGGATGGCAGTATATCAAGAGAATCA
Organism: Paralithodes platypus; assembly: GCA_032716605.1. Taxonomy (NCBI): domain Eukaryota; kingdom Metazoa; phylum Arthropoda; class Malacostraca; order Decapoda; family Lithodidae; genus Paralithodes; species Paralithodes platypus. The sequence continues at coordinate 72,288,499 of CM064487.1, forward strand.
GGTACAGTCATGTCGTAATCAATGGGATAACGTAACTGATGATAAAGAATTATGTATTTCATAATGCTTATGAATATAGGATGCCCCCCCCCCCCCTCCCCCTGTTCATATAGAAGACAGTAGGAGTACCCAGAAGGTACGAAGGAAAACATCGAGAAGCACAGAACAGTGGAACGTGTGCAGGATGCGATCATGAAAACCATGGAGAGAAGTGACGAGCACTTAACCCTGGTGTACAGTGCAATGAAAACCCTGGTGTAATGAAAACCCACATAAAGAGAGTGAACAGAGACATGTGATGCTGTTTAGTGTTTTGTAGAGTGTTTTGGGGTTTGTTTTGTGATCAAGTGTGTGTAGGAAGTTATTCCAATTTAGTTTTTGTTGTTCTTGTATTTTGTTGTTAGTTTGGGTGTTGAGTGCTTGAATTTGTTGTGTGATGTCTTGTGTGTGGGGTGCTGGGGAGTGTTTCAGTATGTCGCATTGTCTGATGAGGTTTTGAATTTCTGGTGTGAAGTTGGGGTTGTGTCTTTTTCTGTTACCTCTTGGAATGTGTTTCTTGTCAGCGTTTTGGATAGTTTTATTGAGTATGTGTACAGCATTGTTGATGTTAGTGATGGGTGTACTGTTTAGAGTTGTGAAGTGTTGTTTGTGAATGCTTCCCAGTTAGCTCTTTTATAATTGGTGTATGTGTGTTTGTGGCTAGCTGGGGTGAGTCTGGTTTTGGTGGTGATAATGATCGGGAGGTGGTCAGAGCCTAAGGTTCTGACCACCCTCCAGGATATTGTGGGGGCGAGTTCTGGGGAGCAAAAGGTGATGTCTGGAGATGATGGGTTATAGAGGGCTTGGTGAGGAATATGGGTATGTTGATGGATGTCGTTAAGGATGATGAGGTTATCGGTTTGGTTTTGTAGTACCAGCCCTCTGTCTGTGTCGGGGTTGTCGACAAACCAGGCCGACATCTTGGCGTTGAAGTCACCACCCAGGATGATGTGTGGGGTGTTTGTGATGTGTTGACATCACACTTTCCAACAGCAACACAACACAATCACATGCTGCAATCACAACAATAGACTCTACTCCTTCATGTAAACAACAAGCAAACACTCTCATCAATCACTTCTCACATGTCAGCCACCTAAAACCTCACAAAGATGACCGACGTGTCATCCGACGTAAGAGACAATTCCCCACAGACCCTGACTATACACCCTTCACCAATCACCAGACAAAGCATATCATCAACAATCTCAAGCACTCACCCGCCTGTGGCCTAGACAACATAAGCAACATACACCTCAGACACCTGGGACCACAAGGCATACAAGCACTCACTAACATATCAAACTACAGCTATTCACACAACACAATACCAGACATTTGGAAGCATGGTATCATCATCACATTCCCCAAACCCAACAAAGACCCCACGCTACCCTCCTCGCACTGCCCCATCACACTCCTTTGCTCCCCCTCCAAAGTCATGGAACGCCTAGTATTACAACTAATTACACCTGACCTACCCCTAGCTCCAACACAACATGGCTTTAGGCCACTGCACTCCACAAACACTCTTCTCACAGACCTTACACAAAGAGCTTTTGATGGCATCAACTCAGCTAGACCACCACACAGATCACTATTAGCCACACTCGACATTAGTAAAGCCTTCGATGCCATCCCCCGCCACAACCTAACAAACAAAATCTACAACACAAACATGCACAACAACACAAAAAGGTGGTTGGCCAACTTCCTAGCAGGCAGATGTGCACACATATCTTTTGCCGGTCAGTCATCTAAAATCAGAAACTTTCCAAACGGAGTCCCACAAGGATCCGTCCTATCGCCCGCACTCTTCAATCTGTACATGCACGATATAACTACACCCAATACGCCCCAAATAAACTTAGCCTCCTATGCAGATGACATAACACTCACATGCACACACCATGACCCAAAAAGAGCAACAGATCTCCTTCAACCCTATCTCAACACACTACCGTACATGGCTGGTGCACTACAAACAGACTTAATCTAGCCCCAGCCAAATCCACTGCAACCCTGCTCACAAGCTGGACAGGAGAACACGAATACATCCCTCAACTCACCATAAACAACACACCCCTAACACATACACACACACCCAAAATCCTAGGAGTAACATATGATACTCATATGACATTCAAACAGCACACCACAAACATTAAAAAGAAACTGACACCCAGACTTAACGCCCTCAGGTCACTTGCTCACACAAAATTTGGACACAACAAAGAAACTACCACCACAGTATATAAACAATACATAAGATCAGTGATGGAATACGCAAGCCCAGCCTGGGCTTCTAACCTAGCTGAAACACATCATAAGACCTTACAGACTATTCAAAACAAAGCCCTGAAGATCATTACAGGCTGCACAGCTACTGCACCCACAGATCACCTACATCAAGAAACCAAAGTCCTCAAAGTCAAAGACCATCTGGACATGAGAGGCACTCAATTCCTGGCAGCAGCCTCCACGAACCAAGACCACCCACTAAACTACATGGCAACACACCCACAGACACCAAGAAATTTCAAAACAACACCCAGCACACGGTATCACACACAATTATTGTCCTCTCTCCCTCCCTGCCCACCCCGAACCAACTTCCAGAAGCACATCCATACTCATATCTCTCACCGATCCATCCACTCACTCACAGACAACACGCAGCTGCATGCACGACCTCCCGAAATCCATCCTTCCGAATCCTCCCTTCCTCGCGAGGACAGAGTCCATCTGGCCAGGCTGAGATGCGGACACCATCCAGCTCTCCTGAGCTATCAGAAGAGACTGGATGACTCCGTTGTCGACGCCTGCCCGGGATGTAACACAGCACCCCATACCATTAAACACATCATAGAAGACGGCATTTCACACAACCACTTATGCCAACAACACAATCTACACTCAATGAGAGCTCTGTGGGAAAGCCCGATCATGGCCATGGCCTTCCTCAGGGACTCGGGGCTGTTTGGCCAGGCAGCTTAGGGAACAACAACAACAACAACAACAACAGAGACATGTGCTGAAGAGGGGAACTGTACAATAATGCGATGAGGTGAATACGAGTCGGCGAACTGACTAACACATAATTCTAATTGTAAGAATGAGGTAAGAGGTCCATACATACCCCGAGCCAAGTATACCTTAATACTAAAAAACCCAATTTCTTAACCTAGGAAATGTCCCCCCCCCCCCCTCCCTCCCCCAAAATAGACATGGCAGGACAGGAGAAGGACAGAGCAGGTCATACCCCTATATAACCCTTTGGCCCAACGCAACACAAGGACGCCCCGGTCTGTCCGTGGACATGGACAGATAGGAGGAGACGAACATGTGGTGGGAAGACCAGAGCCCTGTGTCAGCAATATCCGTAAGCGAACGGTTAGTAAAAAAGCGGAGAGTAGCAGTGTACGATCGGACGTCGTGCGCAGAGCCTTTAACATGAGGGTTACTATCCCGAATGACACGACACAGGCGAATCCCCACAGCACGTTTACCCAACCTCCTACCGGTCTTAGGAGCCACCCACAATGCCAACCCAGACCCCGGCCTGGTGGAGTTAACATACGTATGAAGTGATTTAACCGGGTATAAAGTATGATGCACCCGACCCCTTTTCAAAGCAGGGACAGTAAATGGCTGAAAAATGTGTGACTCGTTCATTCTTCGCAACAAAATGAACAGAAGGGGCCAAAGTGACGGTGCCGAGGATGGGAGAAAACCTCAAGCAATTCTGGGCCCGAGGCATGGCAGCCATCTCCGAGACCCTCTCACCCGTAGCTAACACTAGAAGAAACAGTGTCTTGTCAAGTAATCTGTCAGGTGTAGGAGAGCTAGAGTAAGGGGCCGACGAGAGGAGTGTGAGAGCCTTCGCCAGCGACCACTGAGGGGGAAGCTGACGCGGGGGTGGTCCTCAGCCTAAAGCAGGCTCGCATAAAGAAATCTAATTCTTGTTGAGGAACGACCAACCCCGTTAACTTCTCAAACGGCTCACGAATGGCAGACAGGTGGTTCCTAAGGGTGTTGTACATGTTGTGGCGCGACTCAAATAAATAATTGAGTTAGTGGAACACTAACGCCACTGATGGAGTTGTTTGTGATGTGTCGTTTATCCAAGAAGTAAAACTGTGCCAGTGAGATTCGTAAGTCTTCCATGTAGGTGTCCAATGTAGAGTCAACTTGTGAGTCAATGATCTTCCAAACGTGGGCAGCCACCCCGCCTCACAAACATCCACGATGCGAATGCCAACGAGGTCCCTAGGTCGCCAATTGACCCCAAGTGGAAGTCTGAGACCGATAGATGAACGGGACTCGGGCACCATCGTTTCAGCTGAGCTTACCAGGCTTGGGCCGGCCAGAGGGGCTCGATCAACCAAACTTTGCCCTGGTACTCTCTCAGCCTGTGGAGGACTTTGCACATTAAAAGTGCGTCAGGTGGCGGAAACACGTATATTGACTGCCACCTGCTCCAGTCCTCGCTGAAAGCGTCCGGTCCCCCCGCTGGAGTTCGAATCCAACGAGTCAGGAACACAGGTAACTTGTTCGTCTTGTCAGAGGCGAACCAAGTCTACCTGCGGAACACCCCAGGAGGTCGCTAGGTCATCGAATACGGTTTGTTTGAAAGACCATTCTACCTGGGTGCTCTATCCCCTCGACAGAGCATCCGCCCAAAGATTGGCAGTCTCGGGCAGGTAGGTTGCATGCAGTGTGATGTTGTACCGGTCTGCTTGGTAAAACAATTTCTCCGCCAGGTCCTGAAGAACGGCGGACCTGGAGGAGCCTTGTTTCTGTATGCAATGAACTGCGGTCATGTTGTCCATCCTGAAGGCCAGAGACCTGCCTGAGAGGGCCTGCCCATGATCCCTCAGGAAGAACAACGGGACCAACAGTTCTAAGACGTTTATGTGGAGATGAGTGAGACCTGACCACCTGCCATGATTTTGATGCCCCGTGTTTGACTGGTAACCCCACCCTACCTCGCTGGACGCATCCGTATCGACCCAGATGGTCGGAGGGGGAGACGTCCAGGGCACAGCCCTCGCGAGCGTGCCTTTCACGACCCAGTGTGTCAAGAGTACATGGACCGAGCGCGGAATCGGCCAAAGCCGATGTGGAGGCAGAAGCGGGAACGCTCTGTTGCCTAGCTTAATAAGGCGTTTTATCCTGAGCCTCCCTAAGGGAATGGTCAGAGATGCCCAATTGAGTGACCCTACCAGTGAGTCCCAGAGTTTCCTGGTAATCGAGACCGAGTGCAACGCAGCGAAAAGTTTCCTTCAAATTTTCTAAGCATTCACTCGACTCTGGCTGACAGTCGCCATGTCCCATTCGAGGCCCACCCACGTCACGACCTGCGACGGAGTGAGGCATGACTTGGAAACGTTTATCCTGAAACCTAATCGTGTGACGTGTTGGATGACAAGAAGAGTGTCCTGTACGCAACTGGTGGGAGAGTCCGCGGCGATGAGTCAGTCGTCCAAGTAAAACAGGATCTGAATCCCCTGACTGAGCAGGGGAGTCAGAGCCTGTTTGACGAGTTTCGTAAAGACGCGCGGCGCGATATTGAGGCCGAAGGGCAACCTGTCGAACGTGAACACCCTTTCGTGCAGCTGGAGCGCCAGATAACTCTGGAACCGAGGAGCAATCGGCACATGCCAGTAAGCATCCTTAAGATCCAGGGATACCACCCAGCATCCGGGACGGAGCGCCAACCGCACCTGATTGATGGTGAGCATACGAAAGTGGTCGTTCACGATATGTAGATTTAAGCACGACAGATCGACCACCGGCCTCATCGCGTCGCAGTCCTTTTTGGGGACCAGAAAGACTCGAGAGAGGAAGACCCGCTGGTGAGGCGAGACTTCCCGGATGATACCACCCTCGAGCATTGACATAATCACTTTGGCCACTTCCGGGGAAACCGGCCGATGTCTGGGAGGCCTTCTGATAGGAGGCCGTGACCGCCACATCTAGGACAGACCCTGCTTCACTACCCGACGCGCCCACGATCGGCGAGGCCATTACCGAAAGTGGGGGCGAAAGAAGCCAGTAAGGGCCTCCTTCGTGAGAGTCAACACCTCCTCGGCGAGACAGTCGGGAGAGGGGAGAGGGGATGGTCCTGGAGGCACTACGCATTTTTTTCCGCAGAGTGCTCCCCAGACCTGCCGTGGGAGGACTGACCCCCACGGGGACCACCTTCCCTGTAGCGATTGCCCCTACGAAATTGGTGGTGATGCTCCTGCGTGGCCCTACTATTTCCCTGCCTCTGGTCGACTCGCCAAGAGGAAGCCTCGATAGCAAGTTGCTGAGAAGGGCGAGGTGGGGAGCGAGGTACATAAGAGCGCACTGCCCGACCCCTCACCATCTGGCGCTTCCCAGTCGTGGCACCTCGCCAAGACTGGCGTCCTCGCTGCGGGCCGACCTTCCTCCCTCTCTGGTGGGAGGAAGCGGCTGAGGAGTTCCGCGACACCTCAGAACGACGGGGTGCGAAGTGCCCCGCAGCCGCAAAGATGTAAGCCTCCTGCCAAGCGCTATCTGAGAAGAGACACTCAGTAGCGAGCTCAGAAAGCAACAGCTTAGTCCTGACCTCAGCTGGCGCCTTCTTACAAAAAGCCACCCTCAGAGACTGCCGACAACGTGCAGCCTCGTGGATGGCACCCCGAAGGTCACCGACGGAGTTCAGAGCAAGTTGCAACTGAACGCGCCGCAAATGTTCCTCGCTACTGATGTCCCCAGCCGGCTGGGCTTCAATGAGCCTGAGGTGAACACGAGCCATTTGGAGTTGAAGCAAGAGGGTGGAGAGTAAACGAGCAGCGCGCTGTCCGAGCTTATGATCCCGCTCAAGGGCGCTCTTCTCAGGTGGAGCGAAGCAGGAGGTGGGCACCTTATCTAACACCATGCGCGGGGCGTTCATCCAAGACCAATACAGTCAACCCTCGAATGTGCGGACTAATAGGGGGGGACCCTTGTCCGCACACTGAAAAAGTCCGGACATTGGAAATAGATTTGTGTCCGGTTTACAATGTTCTCTCACTCGGTTTTAAGTGATTTTAGGATGAATTGAAGCCTGTGCCTTTTAATTATTGTGTTAATATTACTGTAATTACTATGTGCTGTACTGTCCCTGAAAACATAACAAGGGTCGTAGCCTATTTGTCATTAATATGATAAATTTCACATGGGAAAAAAAAAAAAAAAAAAAAAAAAAAAAAAAAAAATCTACCCGCCGCTGTAGGCCTACTCCATCCCCTCCCCGTCCCGGCCTCAACCCCGACCCCGTTACTGTGATGATGTTGATAAGCCTTGTGCTACACCCTATTGATGATGCAAAACTATTGAACACACTTAAAAGTGTATGTTATTTGGTCTCTATATAATCTGTGAATCATTTCCTATATGATGGAATTAAAAAAAAAAAATCCACCAGCTCATAATCAGCAAAAACGACACAAATGTCAATTAAAAACATGTTACAATATTTCCCCATCATTTTGTGTACACCGTGGGAAAAAAAAAAAAAAAAAAATCTATCAAACGTAAATCTTCGGTCCCTGAAGCTCGGCGCCTCGCACAGCAAGAGGGGTTGAAATATTTTGACTATCTTATGTATTGTTTATCTATGTGCTGGAAGGATATTATATTTTTCAATTCCATTGCATTAGAAATGATTCAAAGATTACAAAAAGTCCAAATAAGACATAGTTATGTTAATGTGTAAGGGAGTTAGGTAGATGCATTAGAGAGATAGATAGATAGAAAGAGAGAGTTGCAGAGGGGGAGTGAGCGATAAACACGAACTATTATGAGACAGACTTAATTGGTTCTGAAAAGACAAAGGAGACTTTTTTTATTGACTCTTTTTCATGTTATTATTTGTGTGCTAGAAGGATAATATTGTTTTCAATTCCATCGCATTAGAAATTATTTATAGATTACAAAAAGTCCAAATAAGACATAGTTATGTTAATGTATAAGGGAGTTAGGTAGATGCATTAGAGAGAAAAATAGATAGAGAGAGAGTGGCTAGGGCCGAGCGAGCGATAAAATACTAACATATATGAGACGGACTTATGTTTCTGAAAGACAAAGGAGACATTTTTATTTACTCTCTTTTTCATTTTATTATTTGTGTGTTAGAAGGGTAATATTGTTTTCAATTCCATCGTATTAGAAATGATTCATAGATTAGAAAAAGACAAAATAAGACATAGTTATGTTAATGTATAAGGGAGTTAGGTAGATGCATTAGAGAGATAGATAGATAGAAAGAGAGTTGCAGAGGGGGAAGTGAGCGATAGACAAACACGAACTATTAAAATACCGGACAACTTTTAAATTAACGGTCTTTTGCCCGATTTGTCCAGACTTTTGGGTACCGTACTTGTCCGCATCGGCTGTTGGGTCCGCACAAACCGAAGTCCGGTCAACTGGGGTCCGCCCATGCGAGGGTCGACTGTACTTGGGTGAGACCCCGGACGAGGACAGGACCAAACTCGACACGAACGTGTCGTCAACGGGAGGGAGCTGAGCCGCACCCTCCGAAGACCTAATCCCAAAGTCAATACCTTCGGCCAGCCACAAATCCCAAGGCCCCTCCTCCAAATGGGGAAGCTCGAGCATGAGGTTACCCTCAATGTCCCGGGCATTCCTCACCAGAGGAAGGCCCGCAATGGCTGACACGGTGGTAGCATCTACATTAATGTCGTGTCGAGTGAAGTCCGCCCAGAGTTTAGTTGTTGTTGTTGTTCCCTAAGCTGCCTGGCCGAACAGCCCCGAGTCCCTGAGAAAGGCCATGGCCACGATCGGGCTTTCCCACAGAGCTCTCATTGAGTGTAGATTGTGTTGTTGGCGTAAATGGTTGTGTGAAATGCAGTCTTCTATGATGTGTTTAATGGTATGGGGTGCTGTGTTACATCCCGGGCAGGCGTCGACAACGGAGTCATCCAGTCTCTTCTGATAGCTCAGGAGAGCTGGATGGTGTCCGCATGTCAGCCTGGCCAGGTGGACTCTGTCCTCGCGAGGAAGGGAGGATTCGGAAGGATGGATTTCGGGAGGTCGTGCATGCAGCTGCGTGTTGTCTGTGAGTGAGTGGATGGATCGGTGAGAGATATGAGTATGGATGTGCTTCTGGAAGTTGGTTCGGGGTGGGCAGGGAGCGAGAGAGGACAATAATTGTGTGTGATACCGTGTGCTGGGTGTTGTTTTGATATTTCTTGGTGTCTGTGGGTGTGTTGCCATGTAGTTTAGTGGGTGGTCTTGGTTCGTGGAGGCTGCTGCCAGGAATTGAGTGCCTCTCATGTCCAGATGGTCTTTGACTTTGAGAATTTTGGTTTCTTGATGTAGGTGATCTGTGGGTGAAGTAGCTGTGCAGCCTGTAATGATCTTCAGGGCTTTGTTTTGAATAGTCTGTAAGGTCTTATGATGTGTTTCAGCTAGGTTAGAAGCCCAGGCTGGGCTTGCATATTCCATCACTGATCTTATGTATTGTTTATATACTGTGGTGGTAGTTTCTTTGTTGTGTCCAAATTTTGTGTGAGCAAGTGACCTGAGGGCATTAAGTCTGGGTGTCAGTTTCTTTTTAATGTTTGTGGTGTGCTGTTTGAATGTCATATGAGTATCATATGTTACTCCTAGGATTTTGGGTGTGTGTGTATGTGTTAGGGGTGTGTTGTTTATGGTGAGTTGAGGGATGTATTCGTGTTCTCCTGTCCAACTTGTGAGCAAGGTTGCGGTGGATTTGGCTGGGGCTAGATTAAGTCTGTTTGTAGTGCACCAACCATGTAGTGTGTTGAGATAGGGTTGAAGGAGATCTGTTGATCTTTTTGGGTCATGGTGTGTGCATGTGAGTGTTATGTCATCTGCATAGGAGGCTAAGTTTATTTGGGGCATATTGGGTGTAGTTATATCGTGCATGTACAGATTGAAGAGTGCGGGCGATAGGACGGATCCTTGTGGGACTCCGTTTGGAAAGTTTCTGATTTTAGATGACTGACCGGCAAAAGATACGTGTGCACATCTGCCTGCTAGGAAGTTGGCCAGCCACCTTTTTGTGTTGTTTGTTTTGTTTTTGTTGTAGATTTTGTTTGTAAGGTTGTGGCGGGGGATGGCATCGAAGGCTTTACTAATGTCGAGTGTGGCTAATAGTGATCTGTGTGGTGGTCTAGCTGAGTTGATGCCGTCGAAAGCTCTTTGTGTAAGGTCTGTGAGAAGAGTGTTTGTGGAGTGCAGTGGCCTAAAGCCATGTTGTGTTGGAGCTAGGGGTAGGTCAGGTGTAATTAGTTGTAATACTAGGCGTTCCATGACTTTGGAGGGGGAGCAAAGAAGTGTGATGGGGCGGTGCGAGGAGGGTAGCGTGGGGTCTTTGTTGGGTTTGGGGAATGTGATGATACCATGCTTCCAAATGTCTGGTATTGTGTTGTGTGAATAGCTGTAGTTTGATATGTTAGTGAGTGCTTGTATGCCTTGTGGTCCCAGGTGTCTGAGGTGTATGTTGCTTATGTTGTCTAGGCCACTGGCGGGTGAGTGCTTGAGATTGTTGATGATATGCTTGTCTGGTGATTGGTGAAGGGTGTATAGTCAGGGTCTGTGGGGAATTGTCTCTTACGTCGGATGACACGTCGGTCGTCTTTGTGAGGTTTTAGGTGGCTGACATGTGAAAAGTGATTGATGAGAGTGTTTGCTTGTTGTTTACATGAAGGAGTAGAGTCTGTTGTTGTGATTGCAGCATGTGATTGTGTTGTGTTGCTGTTGGAAAGTGTGATGCTGTTTAGTGTTTTGTAGAGTTTTTTGGGGCTTGTTTTGTGATCAAGTGTTTGTAGGAAGTTATTCCAATTTAGTTTTTGTTGTTCTTGTATTTTGTTGTTAGTTTGGGTGTTGAGTGCTTGAATTTGTTGTGTGATGTCTTGTGTGTGGGGTGCTGGGGAGTGTTTCAGTATGTCGCGTTGTCTGATGAGGTTTTGAATTTCTGGTGTGAAGTTGGGGTTGTGTCTTTTCCTGTTACCTCTTGGAATGTGTTTCTTGTCAGCATTTTGGATAGTTTTATTGAGTATGTGTACAGCATTGTTGATGTTAGTGATGGGTGTACTGTTTAGAGTTGTGAAGTGTTGTTCTGTCTCATTTGTGAATGCTTCCCAGTTAGCTCTTTTATAATTGGTGTATGTGTGTTTGTGGCTAGCTGGGGTGAGTCTGGGTTTGGTGGTGATAATGATCGGGAGGTGGTCAGAGCCTAAGGTTCTGACCACCCTCCAGGATGTTGTGGGGGCGAGTTCTGGGGAGCAAAAGGTGATGTCAGGAGATGATGGGTTATAGAGGGCTTGGTGAGGAATATGGGTATGTTGATGGATGTCGTTAAGGATGATGAGGTTATCGGTTTGGTTTTGTAGTACCAGCCCTCTGTCTGTGTCGGGGTTGTCGACAAACCAGGCCGACGTCTTGGCGTTGAAGTCACCACCCAGGATGATGTGTGGGGTGTTTGTGATGTGTTGTAAGTGTGGTCTGTATTCATTTGGTACTGTAGGGGATGTTTGGGGAGGGATGTCTGTGTTTATGATGGTTATGTTGGAGTTGTTGCCAGTGCGTATTTTAATTGATTGTATTTCTGTTGTGTTATCATTTGGGGGGAGGAGGGATTTGGTTTGTACACTGGTTACTATGTATGATATTTCTTTGTGTACCAGGGTGATGAGTCCACCGCCCCCGCCGACAGCCCGGTCTTGTCTGATGGTGGTGAAATTATGAAATGTGGGTGTTTTTTGTGTTGTGCGGAGTTTTGTTTCTTGTAAGATGGCAATGTGTATGTTGTGTTGTTTGATGAAGTGTGAGAGTTCGTGTTTCTTTGTGTTGATGCCATCTATGTTCAGTTGAAGAATGTTAATGTTATGTGCACAATGTATGTTGGGTGCTGCTGCACGAGGATGGGGTGGGGGTGAGGGAGGGGCTGGGGGTTGGGATGGGTGAGGTGGGGGTGGGGATTGGGGAGCAGGAGATGGGGGTTGGAATGGATTAGGATGGGGTGTGGTGTGTTGAGTTGAGGATGTGGATGGTATGGGAAGGTTAGGTGGGTTAGGGAGGAGAGGTGGACGGGTTTTAGGGGGGGGGAGTGGATGATATGGGAAGGTTAGGTGGGCTGGGGAGGAGAGGTGGACGGGTTTTAGGTGAGGGATTTGACTGGGAGAGGGAGGGGCATGAGGAACAGGTCCAGGTGTTTGTGTAGTGTTTCTTGGAGGCAAGTGTTGTGCAGGTGAAGTGGGTCCAGTTCCCGCATGAATTGCAGAGAACTGAACCCTTAGTATGGCGACTCAAAGTGATGGGTTTTGAGCAAGTTGGACATATGTATGTGTACGTGGGTCCTGGGTTGCTCTCAATGTCTCCGGCTAGAAGAAGTCTTCGAGAAATAACAGCCGGAGAGTCATTTCTCGGTGTAGGAAAAACTGTGTGATGTGTGTGGTGTGAGAGGTGTGGAAATTCCCGGCGCGACCGAAGCCGCTCCAAGGACCCGTGCCCCCAGGGAGGGGGCAGGGGATGGTTGTGACGGTTTGGCTCCCGAAACTGCCAGAGTTGATATTGATTAAATCAATGATTTTTTTTATTTTTTTTATTTTTTTTATTTTTTTGATCTGTGAATCAAGATAAAAAGAATTCTGAAGATTTATCATGCTTTCATAAGTTTGTGTAGGCATTGGTTCATTGTAAGATAGTAGATACTGGTACATTATGTAGTAACACAAATAACTGATAGCTTTTAAATTTACAAATATATGTATACAGTATTACCTTTCAACTTTAAAAGAGTACATTGTATGTTAAATCATATAGTGTTCAGTGAAAAGACAAAACAATCCTGATATGTTTATTATGTGAAAACAGAACAATAATAATTTATCAATCAATATGTATTAATATTATTCCAGAAAGTTCAGAAACAGCATCTACATCTAAATATGATTAGAAAAAAAATCAAAAAAATCAAACAAATCAAATAAATCAAATAAATCAATGATTTTTTGATTTTTTGGATTTTTTAAAAAAATCAAAAAAATCAACAACCCTGGAAACTGCTCCCCGCGGCCGGCATCCGGTTTTCCTCCACTGGTCGTTGATTTTGTCTTCGGCCGTGGAGGGTCGGCAGCCATCCGCGGTTGGCAGCCTCGGGAGGTGGCCCCACGGCGTAGACGCCGCCACATCAGAGTTTAGTAGACCCAGAGGGGGACACCTTACGTCGGTACATAAAAAAATGAATGTCCGACCGACTCGGGTGAGCCCTGATGTCCACCTCTGGGACTAGTCCGTCCAGAGTCAATGCCCGAAACAGGCCTTTGGCATTGACCTGAATTGTCCAGCTAGCTGCCACAGGGCGCTCGCCAGGAGCATGCGTGACCACACGCTCCGGGTGCGATGCCTGTACGTTCCTCCAGGAAGCAGATTCCCCATAAAGGGACGGGAACCTACGCTTCGGGATCTTGAATTTGGAGAGCGAAGGGACGTGTACAGGTTGAGTTAACCAGCCTCAGACCACTCCCAGGTAACACGACGAACGACGCCGAAGGAGCCTGAGAGGGGGCAGGGGGCGGGACGGCCGGAGCAGCATCCACTGGGCGAGCCGGCCTAGTCGGCAGGTGCTCCTCCAAAGGAGGAAGAGGAGTCACCAACGGGACGACCTGAGGGACAGTGGTAGGGTTCAATACTGCCTCAGTGAGTCGTTCCAGCGCCGACTGTAAGGATGCGAACTTTTCAGTGTTCGCCTCCCTAAGATGGTCTGCTTGAAGAGAAGCGACAGTCACGGGGATCTCTGGTTCCTCGGCCGAAGTGAGAGTAGACGACGAGGGAGAAATGATGCGGAGACGGCATACACGCTTCCGGCCAGGCGTGTGTTGTGGATGGACTCACGAGGGGAGTCGTGAAGCCCCTCCCCGTCGACGTCCACCACTCCCCGTCATCGTCGCCTTCCTTATCCGCACCCCCCTCCTCCAGATCAGTCCAACCCCCTTCTTCCGGGGCATCTTGCACGGCCAGGGGAGGAGACCGATCAGGTCCCTTAGAAGGAGACTGGGCACAGTGGTAGGTAGGGTCCACATTGCCAGGTGACGAAGGCTGAGCAGGAGGCGACCGAGGAATATCGACGGCCGGGCCAAAAAGAGCAGCAGGACGGAGCGGAGCCGGCAGGTCAAGTGGAGGAGCCGAAGGTTGGTGTCCAACGGCCTGCCCAGCCTCAATCTCCCGGATGAGGGCGTGAGTCGTGCTGCGATGAGGGGAGAAGACTGGTGGGACCACCGCCGTCAAAGGTGTATAGGTGGTAGGCTGCTCTTTAGGTCGGAAAACAGTAATGCCGGTAGCAGGAGCCGAAGGTGCAGGGTGGCGTGGAGGGGTGGACCGGTCTCGACGTGTAGAAGGAGAGCGGTACTTCCTTTCCTGCAAGTGTCCACAGATGCAGTCGAGAGGTCCGATGCGGGCACTTGAATAAAGGCGGCCTGGCGCCCGCGTGGCGAAGGCAGCGGAAGGCGGAGTAAGGACCGCACATCGCTGTCCGTGAAGCCAGGCACTCGATGGAGCTGGTCCCTAATATAGAGCGCCACTGCAGACCACGTCGAGAGGAGGCGTGACCGAGCCTCTTCAGCGGCAGCGGACGTAGGGTGGGACTCGAGCATTACCAGGTTCACCATGCATGGGGCACACCTCCGAGGGTCAAAACCAACCTTCGTATAGCAACCTGCGTGGGACGGGCACTCACGATGGTTGGAACTCACCACCTGGTTACGACACCCGATGCGAGAGCAGAGTGCAGGAGACATACTACACTGGAAGCAGAAGAAAAAACCCTGTTAAGACCACGAGTAGGCTCTGGTAAGGCATGCATGTATGTCATTGACAGGAACCAGAATAAAGTCTGCCCATAAGTACCATGAAAAAACACCTGAAAGGTGCTGAATGAGATGAAAAGTGCTGAATGAGAATGAACCCCCCCCCCCCCTGAAGAAGGTGAAGGCCGAAGAGTGCCCCGTAATAGGGCGGCTAGGTAGGAATATCAGTCATGAGGGCATGCACAAAAGAAAGATCAGAGACACCTGAACCAGCTACAGGCACCAGGTCAGGGAGTAGCCTAAAAGCTCTCACTAGGCCTGGAGACCGGAGCCCTTACCAAGGAAGGATAGGCCCCCCACCTTAGGAGAACCAGCACCCTGAAGGAATGAAGGAACCCCATCCCCAAATAACAGTGAAGACTACTACCTTCAAACCGTTAGCAGTGACGAGGCCCTGTAGGGTAGAGAGCACAGCCTGGGGAAAAAAGGGAAAAGAGCTTTATAAGACGTCTTAATAGAAGTGCAGGACTACCAGTCTAAGCCTAAACTGAGTCAAGAGGAGTGCGACCGTAAACGGCATCGTCCGATCTAGAGCGGAAAAGACCCGACATCGAGCGTGAACGTCCGCGTTCCCAGGCGGGAGTGACACAAGCCCCAGAGCGGAGGAGCCGTATACGGACTCCCCCGCTCTGGAGCGGGACGTGGCATGAGAAGGCAGGTAAGCGAAACTCCCGCCCCAGAGCGGAGGAGCCATATACGGACTCCCACGTTCTGGAACGGGACGTGGTATGAGACGGCAGCAGCGTTGAAGGTGGAAGGCAAGAATGCACAAAGCAAGTCCCGTCCTAGAGCGGAGAGGCCCAGAGGGGGCCCTCCTTAAGCGAGGACCCCGAAGGTAGCCTGGCAAGTCATAGCAGACGCGGGAGAGTCTGTGGGTATCAAGCAGCGACAAAAACAAACCTCCGACATAGAACGGGAAAGTCCCGTTCCAGAGCGGAGGGGCCAGGTGCGACCATGTGACCGTAAAGGAAGGCCCCGACCTAGAGCGGGAAGTACCCGACCCAGGGCGGAAACCCAACAGAACGTGCCGGAGAGGTCAGTGGCACCTATGACAGTGGAAGGCCAGTAAAAGAAAAAGTCCCTTCCAAAAGCGGAGGGGCCCAAAGGGAACCCCCCCAAATCACAGCAGGCGCGGGAGAGCCTGTGGGTAAGCAGACACTACCGGAGGGGGGCAGAGACAGAATAAAAATTGTCAGCAAAAACACATCAGAACGGGCTACGTTCGCGGTTTAGTGGGATTGTATCCAGGGAGACAGCAGCAGGTAACAAAGCACAGGGGACGCCAACAAAAATTGTCGGAAACCAAAAAACGCCCCCCACTAGGCTAGGCCAAAAACGGAAGGTAGCCTATTCGGTACTTGAGGCAGTAATATATGAAATTACCTGGCGCACTAGTTCCTGCACCCTTGAGGAGAGGCAGCAACAAGTAAAAAGCCCACAAAAAGGGATCGACACTAAAAGGGTCAGCGCCCCCCTTCCAACCAACTAGAAGGGCACAAGTAAGCCTAGGCCTAAGTTCGCGAAAAATATTAGCAAAACTAAGGCAGTGACCAAAACAAAAAGAAAAGACAAAAACTAAAGCCACCGCAAGTGAAAAAACAACAAAAAATGGCGAAGGCTATAGTGAACGAGAGTCGCCTAAGCGGCAGCGCATGCGCAGAAGGCAAAAAGATAAGTAACCTCCAGTTTCAACGCCTCACTCCAATAAAACACATTAGAGCCCATTTTCCGGCGTGCCTACATCACAGATCATCTGTCTAAAACCACAGGTACCTTAACCCTCCAGACCCGGCGCCCTTAGCTCGCGACTGTACTGTGGTACCGGGTGTTTTTACGATTATTGGGCTGTGTTAACTAACCTGTAACTCAATAATAGGGCACGTATTGTTATTAATAAAAAATATAATGTTCCACAAACCTTCCTCTGTAGAATGCCATTGAGTAGAGGTCTCTAGCCCAGTGGTTGCATAATGGCGAGCGCGGGAAGTAGAGTGATTTTCGGCGGCAAATTCTTCCCGAGTTCGGATGCGTCGCCCCGGCCATGGCTACCACGCACCTAGCCGCTCGTCGCGCCAGAGTTTACCTCCCATAGACGATTTTAGTGTTTGATATTGACAATGTGATGTTTATTTGATATTTTTATAGTTATTTTGAGGCCAATTATATAAAGTATGTGTATCACTCACTAATATTGCTGATTTTCACTCGATACCGTACGCTTTATTAGTATTGAGGTAGGATATTGTTATATTAGGCACTGATTATTCGTTATCACAGGTGTTTATTATACTTTGGCCATCAAATATTATGTCTTGTGTCACTTTCACTTTAGTAAATATGCTTTAGAGAGTGTCACTGTCACTGATAATGCTCATTTTCACTCGATACCGTACGCTTTATTAGTAATTGAGGTAGGTTATTGTTATATTAGGCACTGATTATTCGTTATCACAGGTGTTTATTATACTTTGGCCATCAAATATTAGGTCTTGTGTCACTTTCACTTAGGTACTGTATATGCTTTGTAAACGTTTTATATACAATTTGTTGTCTTTTTTCACTGATTTATATATTTCTATAGGTTCTAATCATATGAATGTCACTTATTATATACATTTATGTGTCACTTTCACAGATTATTATGGTGTTATTGTATTTGTATCAATTTTCTCATAATACTTGACTTTTGTATTACAATAAATTGTTTTACTTCCACTTTTTGCCTATATATATACTGTACTGTACATATTGTCACTGTCTTTGGCACTTTCACTATGATTAGAACTCCTGCTTGGAGTGGTAATCAAAGAAGCACCCTTCAGCACAGAGTGCCACCTTGCACTCCACACACTCCATGGTGGACTTTTTCTCTGACCTCGCCCTCAGCCTGGTGTTGTAGCAGACATGGCACCGCTTCTGCTGCTTTCTTCCTGCTGGTGTCAGAGGCAGGGAATGAAGCCTGTGCAATATTCATAATATGCACAGTGCAAGCGTCAGTAGCGGCGGGCCCAGCATGTGGCACTGCCCTCTGTGGCGTAGCATACTTCTCCAGGAGCTCCTTCAACACCTGCTTTTGGAACCTCCGCAGCCTATTGAACTTCCTGGGTGTGTTCTCATTCCGAAGCTTGTAGATGTTGTAAGCGTTCAGAATGGACATGTCCACCATGTGCAGAAAGAACTTTTTGTACCACCTGCACGAGGTACGCAGACAGTCAATGACGCCTATCTGCATGTCGGACTTGTCCACCAGCCTCATGTTGATGTTGTAGTCCATGACAGCATCGGGCTTGGTCACCCTGGCCTGGGTGCGGCGATCCACCTTGCCAGTCTCCACCATTTCCCCCTTGTGGGCGGTGCTCAGGAGGTTGACCTTCCGCTGGTCGTGCCAGTGGATAGCCAGAATGGGCCCCGACTTCTTTCCGGAACACATCGCCTTTCTTGGGCTTTGGAGAGAAAGGTGGCAAGCCCTTCCTTCTCCATTGTACTGTGGCCTACAGTCCCCGTCTTGCGCTCATGGAGGTACAGTACTTTGAGAGATTGGGGGACGTGTAGTAATTGTCCGTGTAGAGGACGTGATTCTTGTGAAAGTAGCGGTCCATCATGGCTTGCACCACTGCTCCGCCAAAGCCAATGAGGGGGTCCACAAGCACGTCCCCTTCCTTCCCGCTGTAGACCAGGAAGTCCAGGACATAGCCAGTTCGGCAGTCGCACAGCACAAAGAATTTTATGCCAAAGCGATGTCTCTTTGAGGGGATGTACTGCCGGAAGCTGAGCTTTCCCCGGAACAGCACAAGAGACTCGTCAATGAAGACCTTGCAGAAGGGCTTGAAGTAGGAGGAGTAGCGGTGTCGCATCATCTCGTACAACGTCCTAATCTTCCACAGCTTGTCTGGGCGGTGGACGTCGGTGTTGGTGACAAGATGGAGCGCTGCGAGGATGTCAAGGTACCGGTCGCGAGACATATATTTCCCGAAGGCAGGGGTGGATATGAGATCATTGGTGATCCAATAGTCAGGCAACCTATGCTTCTTGACATGAGGCATTAGCATGGTGAGTGCCAGGAACACCATGAACTCGTGATGAGTCCACTTCGGTCCACTGCCTCATGTGGCCCTTGGTCACCTTGTCAAACATGTGGACCTGGAATTGGGTGCTGCTTGTTTGTCTCCTTGATGACAAATTCGGTAACCTCCTCATCAAAAAAGGCCTCAAAAAGCTCATGTGGTGGAGCATTGGGGCCTGCTGGAAAATTGGGGGTAATTCCTGAACCCTCCTGTACCTCATCAGAAGCTGGCACAACAGGGTTGTAAACTTCCCGTCAGCCAGGGCTTCCCACTGAACACGTTAGAATGGGTCTTGGCGACGGCGACGAGGAGCTCCAGGTGGTGGCCCAGCACGCCCACGGGCCAACTTGTAGCCCGCGGCCAGGGCGGGCTACAGCACGACGCCCCGGGCGTAGCGGATAGGTTGAGGGTCGTCCATGTTCATGTAGTCGTCGTCGTCGTCAGAGTGGTCATCTTGCCCTGACGGTGGACCTATATAGTCATGGCCAGAGTCATCTGTGAGGTGCCCTTCATCGTCAGTGTCCCCCACATAATCTGGCGGGGAACGAGTGATGCGTGGGCGGCGGCGGGCGAGGTGGGGAAGGAGTGGCAGGTGAGGCTATGTCCCTCCGAGGTTCTGGGCTCCTTTGCCTGCGACGAGTGGCAGGAAGCAATGTTCCACTGTCACTAGGCCCAGGTATTGGTGATGCGAGCTCAAAAACTTCGTCAGGCACACATGTTGAAGGCTGGAGAGGTGGGGAAAGTTGCGGGGGCGTATGGCTGGGGCCGGCAGGGGTGGACGCCGCGGGAGCCTCGAACAAAGCCCGCCTAGTTTGCTATCCTTTTTTTACATATTTCCTGCCTTTCCCCTTTTCGGGCAGCAGTATGTCTCCTGTCGGGGGACCTAGGAGGCAAATAGGCCGAAAGTGGGGGGTCTTCAACCCTTGGCAGTGGGTGGGGAAAAATGCGGGGTGACCGGGCCATCTTGGGTGGCTTTGGGAGATAAGGGAGACAATGGCGGGCGAGATGAGTCACCACGCTGACCCTCACTCACAGCCTCATCCTCACCAAGTCTTTTGGCTTCTTCCCTGGCTGCCGCGGCCGCCTTTTCAAGTACCTGCTTCTTTATAAAAGCGTAGCTTGAAAGGCAATTTAGCTGGCAAAGGGCTTGGAATCGTGTCACTCAACTGAAACTTGGAGATTGACCTTGAACTCTCCCACTCACTCACTTTCCCCACTTCACTTTTCATCAGCTAAAACAGCTTCCGCGTAAGCTGTTACATCACCTTCATCACTCTCATGTTCACTCGCAAATCCCCTAAATTGTGTAGGCTACCATTGTCACTGTCATCGCCATAATCACTAGGCCTAGACTTATAATTAGCCGATTTATCACTGTCTTCATCATCAACATTATGCTGTGCATCAGCACGCTCATAAAGTCTCAATGTCTCCTCAATACCTCCGGGAGATAACACATTTAGGTGGTGTCGTCTGCGTAAGACGCGACGAGCTTGGGCGGGCGTTGTAGGGAGCACGGTATCGGGACACATCGGAATCAATATTTTGCATACTATCCATGATGGCGTTGGGGTACAGACTGTTGTCGTGGCGCTGTCTACCACCCACGACAACAAAATTTACGCGCATCATTCGAAAGCACGTACGCCAGCACCCGGAGCCTCAGAGCCCGTCCGGGTTCCGCGTGGGGTGTTTGTTATGGGTTTTCTCAGAGCCCAACCCGGTCTGAGGGGTTTAAACAAGGCCCACAACTCTCCCAAAGGGAAGGGGACAGGCGTGGACGACACAAAGGGTTTCTCAGAGCCCAACCGGGTCTGAGGGGTTAAACAAGGCCCACAACTCTCCCAAAGGGAAGGGGACAGGCGTGGAAGACACAAATAACAAGCCCAGAAAATCGCGTGTTTTCAAGGAGAGTAGCGTGAAACAGATGCTCTAATGAACCCGGTCCGTTGTGCGGTGGGCCCATGACAGCGGCTTGGAGAGCCAGATAGATGGCCAAGATCTCAAATTTTCTCTTTTCTTTCTCATCAATATTTTTCGTTTTTCCTTTTGATAGTAGCCTCAAAAGTATGTACAACGTACCTAGCAGAGAGAGTAGGTGCTAATCTAGATGTTATCGATTAATGGCGCTATGGATTACGATATGAATTGCCCGCTCCAGAACGGAACGGAATTATACGAGAAGTATATAGCTCTACGTTGGAGACGTAGAGGCTACTACTAAATATTTATTTACATGATCATCATCAATCTGATGTCCTGCTTCCAGAGGAAGCACCCCAAAAGGGATGGCCATGGCAGAAACTGCCTCCAGGCTCCCAGACATGCCTCCACTGACCCATTCCACAGTGCCATTTCCACTAAGAGGATTATAACCCATAGTACTGAAGGAGCATACCCAGAGCAGTCCCTCACCCAGATGGCAGTTCCACCACTGTTTTGCTATTTTATTTACCCCAGTGGGGCCCTGGATGGAAGCATACCAAGCACAGGAATTTTCTAAGATAGGAACCAGTGGTCCACTGTTCCAGAAGCTGATTGCACTTTCCCTACGCCACGCCACAATATTTACACCCTACAAGTACAGTATACGATTTACGAGACGCAGCCATAACCTAAAATACCACACATATCAGGCAAGCACTGACATATTTCGACAATAATTTTTTCCCCGCAGCATCCAAGAGTGGAATCACCTACACCTCATCTAGTTAATAGCCCCCCCTTGATTCATTTAGAACTAGGATCACAAATCATTAGATCCCTAATCCTAATCCTGTCCCCAACCATTAGTCCTAAAAATCACAACCCCCACATATCATGCCGCCCGATAGCGGCGCTCTGCGGGTCCCTCAACGTAACCGTAAACGTTATCTACTCCACTGCCACACACATTACGTGCCCGCCCGCACCCACCTCAGAAGTGTAGTAACCCAACAAGGAGGAACATTCAACATCAAGCATATCCTAGGTGGAGGAGACCTACCACAGCACAGCAAACATGTCATCACATCAGCCCTAGGAACCTACATCAGAACAACAAACAAAATCACAAGCATATAAAATTACCACCCAACTGAACTGTGCGGTTTCGGGGTTGAAATAAGGGAGCTATCCTGCCGCCAAAGGCGGCTTTCTAGGGCCCTTCCTAGCTGATGCTGAGAGGATTGGGTTCTAGTCATGTGGTGATGGGCTGGTCTATCAAAGTGAGAACTGAGGGATCTCTGCCATACCCATAGCTTACTCTGACTATTCCTTTTACTTATATATTTTCTAGATCTCAAGTGGATTCCGTGGATTGACCTCCCAATCTACCAAGATTGGAAGCCAAAGCGTCACATTTTTCCTTTACCCCTCAACTTTCTCTTCATAATTGCTGAGGGGCACAGGGCTTTGGTTTCCCGGGCGTTTCCGCACCCTCCTCAGCTCCCCGCCATGAAGTGGCTTCGGTCACCCATGCTTTATTGTGGTAGGCAGGGAGGGTTCTGTGGGGGCGCTCGGTTATGGCCCTACCACAAAGCCCACCGAAACGCCAACAAAAATATCCTCATTGTTCCCTGATTAAATAGCATTGTATGAATATTCCCATATTCAAAATATGTTACAGGGGCACAATGCCTAGTGAGTTTATTTCTCAATAGGTGGTGTTCTGAGAGTGAGGGTCCGAGTCTAGGGAGTGAGACAGTGAAGCACTGGGGTGAAGCAGCTCCAGAGATGGGGCTGCTTCGAGCCATGGGTGGGCCACCGTGCATCTTGCGAAGGAAAGTTATTAGGGGCTCGTTGTATCCCAAAGTGATTCACATGTCTCACTCCCTAGACTGGAATGCGCTTCGCCGTTCAATTAACTGTACGGTTGAATGTACTGTACGGGCTCTCAGCCTATGCCCGAGAGGGAGTAGTTGGAATATAAGAAAAGAACAAAATTAACTAATATAATAAATTATTGTATAGGCTATGCCATTTCCATATAATTATTATACTGTTGATTTGTTACAGTGAATCACCAGCAGAACCAGCCAACTAGAGAGAGCAGTATTGTATTCAGATGATCAGTTATGCATGATGACCTCCAAGATTGGCCCAGAGTCCTTCCTGCCATTCCTCTTGGCAGAGGAAAGAGGATCGGCCATGGATGTAGCTCACCAGCAGCTTCCAGCTACCATTACCATCCACACCCACAGCCACCACAGGTGTATTTAGGTTTCTCCACTTGAAATTCCTTGTACTGTACAAAATACATACATACATCAAATTTTAAGACTGGAGTGTTCCACAAATAACGTGGCAGTTTGTCCCTCTCTTGTCCTAATGGCGGCGTTACCAGGCATCCCTGTTAAGGGCTGCTTTCATCTTTGTTCAAGTTTTTGGGTTGGAGATCGGCACGTAAAGTCCTTCCCAGGTCTTCCCTGCGGTCCACCCCTTGGTGCAGCTTTTCCCTCCACAATCACAGACCGGCATTTTTCTCACCCAATTTTGTTCATCCATTCTATCCACATGTCCATACCATCCCAGTCTAAAACTTGTACACATCACGCTCACTAATACTCTTTATTACGGGTACCTAAACGTCTCCTGCACTTCATCATTTGTTTATTCTATCCTGCAAGCTGCAGGATAGAATAACCCACATCCATCTCACCATTCTCATCTCATTACGTTCCATTCTGTTGACATCCTCTACTTTAAACGGCCCATGTTTCTGGAGGCCATACGTCATTGCCCTTCTAACACATGAGGCATACACCTTTCCCTTCAGGGGGAGAGGCATTCTTTTCATGGTCAGAAGTTGGCAGCAGTTCTCTGAACTTCCCCCAGCCACAGCTACTTCTAGCGACAGTGGCAGCCCTCGGCCCCACCACCGGCAGACGATAGTATCTCCTAGGTAACAACAAATTGCTTCCACCATCTTCCAATGACTCCATTTCCAAATTCACAGCCACAGGATCATCATTTAACACAAGCTCGCCTTTGCACACTACGCACTCAAAATTTCTGTATTTCTGACTTATCCTTCGGCAGGGGGTCCCTTTATTCTACTACTGTACAGCGCTTACTCCCATGATGCACCCAGCATCGACGATGCTACATTGAATCGATGTTAGCGCCCACGACGCTTTCTACACACTGCACATAGGGGATGCACTGCTCTTTTTCCCACATTGTCCTCGTCTGCAATCTACAATGCATAACCTTGGATTTATTAGTGGCTCTTACGTCAACTGACGTAGTGCCATTACATTCTTATTTGGCATAGCCTTATTGCGCTGCCACTTGACAAAGTCTGTGGCAAAAACAAAGGGTCATACCCCAGGAATAAGACCCTCCGTGGTGGTGGAACGATGATGTAGAACATGCTGTGAAAAGAGAAAAGGAGAGCTGCCAAAGCATGGGAAG
Source organism: Paralithodes platypus (assembly GCA_032716605.1). NCBI lineage: Eukaryota > Metazoa > Arthropoda > Malacostraca > Decapoda > Lithodidae > Paralithodes > Paralithodes platypus. The sequence goes on from CM064487.1 coordinate 72,312,860, forward strand.
AAAGGAGGCAGCCAGGAGGAATACCCGGCAGGCTCAAACGAACTGCCAAAAGAGTTATTTACAATGCTAAAAATCGCCATTTAAGGACCCTGGTCCTCGAACAAGTGTTGGTAACACTGACAATCCCAATGGGATCTTCAACCTAGCTAGGCGAGTTAAAAAATGACAGTTTGGGATCTTCTAGAGTGAACAGTGTGTTAGAGAACGATAATGGGAAGATTGCTGTATGCAGACAATGAAAATCAAGCAGAAGCATGGAAGGTACACTATGAACGGGATTGCTAAATGTAGAATTTGAATGGGACTAAGGAACCGCTTAAGTATCGAAAAACCAATATCTTGGCCCCCTCCTTTGATAGCACCAGCTGTAGTTGTGAGCGACACAATCAATAAAATGAAGGACGGTTAAAGCCCAGGATGCTTCTGACATTTTCGCTGAGATGATAAAAGCCTCGAGGTGGAGACTGGTGTAAACTTAGTCACTGAGTTGATAAACACCATTAATTAAAGATGAGAAAATCCCATTAGGATTGGCTCAACAAGTGTAATAGTAAATATATACCAAGGAAAAGGGGGATGCGCTAGATAGAGGAAATTATAGGGGCTCGTGAAAATGCTTGACCAAATCATGAAGGTCTGTGAGAGTAGTCCTTGAGGGTTTGATCAGGGCAAAAGCAGCTCCTATTGATGATAGCAGTTCTTTGGTTTTATATGCCGGGACGGGGTACAACTG